>PVJD01020164.1:0-10087 GCA_004026545.1 Mormoops blainvillei
ACCTGAACAAAGGTTGTTTTTTTTGTTTCTTTTTGTTTTTGTTTTTAGAAATGAAACATTTCCAGTTGCTTATGTGAATCCTTTTCTCTGGATCAAGCTCTTTGAAGAAAGATCAAGCTCTTTGAAGAAAGAAATTATGCTTTATACATATTGAAATCCTTCACTCTACATAGAAACTTGCTGTACAAAGTTGGTTAAGTGAAATTCTACATGTTGCTTAATAAACAGCAAAGTAAAAGGAAAATTGGCTAAGCTTTAATATTCAAAATATGTTAGGATTTTCATTTTGGCTTACATACAAAGTATAATTAGTCCTTCAACTTCACAGGGTAAAAATCAAAATGAATTAAGCAAGAAAAATTTCTAAAGTACTATTTCACTTTCAGTCTCATTAAAAGATTAAAATATGTATTTCTAGAGTGTTACATATTTTCCAAATGCTTTCTAAGCATTCAATTTTTGGTTTATTGTTGGAAGAGCCTGCCATTACTTTGAAGAGACAAAAAGCTATTTAGCACGCTGGAAGTTAGTGGCAGAGCAAGTAAACACAAAACAAAACACATACACACAAGAGGCCCTCATGATCAATACGGTTCTCACAGACTTTTATACTGACATCTCTCAAATCCTTTTAAAAACAAGATGGCTGATAAAAATACATAGCTAGTTAAATACAATGGCAAATTGACTTGTTCTGGGAATAACCTGTAGGACTGAGAGTAACTAAGACTTCCTTGATTCTGGCTCTGAAGTCTACACTAAATGTGAACGTTGAAATAGAAAAATAAAGCTTCAATAAAGGGGGTTTGACAAAGAACTAAAAAGAAAACATTGAAAAAGAGAATCAAACAAAAACAAAACTCTTCACAACATGCCCCGAGAGCCATTTATAAATCCTTGGTATAATTCAGTATTTAAATTAATTGTCCCTTAATTATCTGGGCTGCAACTTATCACCTGGTCACATGTTTTGGGCAGAGCACAGGGTAGATGGGAAGAAAATAGTATTTAATGGGAATTAGTATTTATTGTTACATATAAAAGAAGGACAATTTAGAGCTTGTCACGTTGTTGAAAAGTATTTGTTTTCTTCCACAGATGCAACCATTAATTAGGAGCACAAGACATGGCTGGTCGGTACTAATTAAGAAGCTGGTGCCTCGCAGAATACAAATAAATAACCTGGAGAATGTAACTATGTTACAGCCCTCGCCCCAGCTGGTTTTTGTAAAAAACTTTGGCCCGTGAATTGTGATTCCATTTAAGATGTGAGAAACTGAGGATAAGCCAAGTTTAGGGAAAAAGGAGAGGAAATACAGAGTACAGTTTGTACATGCTACATTTAAGGTGTTTATCAGGCATTCATGGGTAGAGATGAAATAGAATTTGAATTTGGTTTAAAGCAAAATTTTTAAAAAGGGGTAAGGCCGGAGATATGAGTTTGGGAGTTGAGCATATAAATGCCATCTAGAGTGCATTGGAAAATAGTGATATCACCCTGGGGGTAAGTATAAAAAAATAAAAGACAATTGAGCACTGAGCCCTGTGGTCCTCTAGCATTTTACGTAGGAAGAGGAGAAAAACAAAACAAAATAAACAAACAGAAAAAACAGGAGGCTGATAAGAAGCAGCAAATAAGAAGAAAAATGAGTGATGCCCTGCTATATCAGTACAGAGGTGTTCCAAGAAGAGGAAGTGATCAATTATGCCAAATGACAGTGAGAGGCCAAGTTCAATGCGAGCGGAGAATTGACCAGAATGTTGAGTGACATGAAAGTTATTGGTGACTTGAAAAGAGCAGCAGAGTGGCGAGGACTTGAGTGGCATAAGAGACTGTTACATAGGAAATGAGCATCACAGTTCTTTAAAGATGTTTTACCATCAATAGGAGTAAAGAAATGTGGCAACTGAAAAGGACCTATTTTCAGTTGTAATTTTTTTTAATTGGAAATTTTACAGCACTTGTGTATGCTACATGGGGAGGGAAAAGTTGATAATGCAGAAGAAAGAAACAGTTGTTGCAAGAGCAGTTTCAGAGCAGGTAAAAATGGTACTTATGGAGGGATTAGCCCTAAATAAAATCCAGAGACTTCATTGCCTGTAACAGGAGAGCAGTTATAGATAATGACAAGGACAAGAAGATAAGAAGGTCTTGATCACTAGGGTGGGTGACTAAGGGAGACTGGAGGACAAGATCATTGGAAATGTGATGATGAAGGAATGAATGCAGGGGGAGTTAAGCTAATGAATGAATCATTTTGTCACAACGCACTCTCCACAGGCCGTAATTAATATGAGATCCCAAGATGTGTTTTACACATGCCCATGAATGAGAACAGAGCACCCGTTGCCCCTCGTCATAGCAGGAGGCTGAATCCAAATTACTAACCTCCTGGAGAGAGAAGCAGGAGTTCCTGAGAGGAAGGCAGTTGGTTCAGGTTTCCTGAGGATCTCTTGTCTCAGGGCCGGATTCCAGAGACAGACGCTGATGAAACATGACCTTGACTTACTGTTAGTATTGTTGATAAGTCTCATAAGGCATCTGATTAGAAATGTCAAGGAGGAGAGGATAAACATATTAGCAACTGATCTGAAGTTAGAAATAACATGCTTTGTGAATATTGAAATATGTAATGAAAAGGATATTAGGATGATTTTCAATATAATTTTCCATAATGAAATTAGAAACCATGTAAAACTGAAGTCACAATTAAAAAGGTCAGAATATGATTATTTTCCCCTTTTTGAGGCAATATTTTAGGTCTTTATAATTCATGGAGACACTGGAATCTAGATACACATTTCAATAGATCTCAATTTATAAGACATTCTGCCAAAAGGGGAAAAAATGTCCCCATTGGAAGTGTATCTTTTTTTTTCTTTTCCTTTCAATAGGAAAGTTAAGCTAGTTTGAGAAAGAGAAGATTCAGAAGTCTACATTGCTTCTATAACTCACATCATGACATTTAACTGTCAGCTATTATTTCTAAACTATTAACTGTTACGAAAGCTATTTAGACAGTGTTGTCAGTGGTTAATAGTACTGGCTTCAAAAATATCAGTGGATAAAAGACACAATCCTCATGGTAGTTTCTTAAATTCTGAGTAATTCTTTTCTTCTTTTGAGGAAAAAGGGCAATCATTTACCATCTTCACATTTTCTTTCACTTAGGAGAACTTTTTTCTTTTTCTAGTATTAAATATCTTCAAAGGTTGATGCTACCTGAGGGCATTGTAAGATTTCAACCTTCTGGTTAGAATGGTTGCTGCAGGCGCCTAGAGTACCATGTACCTGGTGACTTACACAGTACCCAGGACACAGCAGGTGATCGAGAACCCGCTGCTAAAAGGGTTACAGTAACTGGAGAAGGTGCTTTATCTCCACTGAGAGTCAACAGTTAACAGGTATTAGAAAGGAAAATCCAAAGGCAAAATTAACACGAAATGTTCCTCTTATTGCATTATTTTCTGACTCTACAGTTTCTTTTACAGCTTCTGCTCATAATGCTGTGAACAGTTCCAAAATTCCTAAGCTAAACCAGTTATTAACTCCTTGAGAAAATTCAATTTTATTTTATAAAAAAAGAACAAAAATTTTCTAAATCTTGTTAGTAAAGTTATTTAAGTTTCAGCTAACGAATCAACAATATAAACTTGAGGATTTTAAAGGGGATTACATAGGGATACTTTTAAAGATACTTGGGGATTTTATGAACCATCAAAAAGAGTTGTAACACTCTAACATTTTTAATTCATTTTTCAAATAATAGTCCATTAAGACATTTCATTTCTTTGATCTTATTTTCCCCTGAGGCAAAAAAAAAAAAAAAAGATATATTTGTTTATGTAAAGGATCAATAGAAAAGTGATTCTCAGAAAGAAAATCATTTAATTTTCCTCCCTGGAGGTAGATAGAGCTCTACTCAATATGACATGAAGAAGTTGTCTTTCTTATTAATAATTCCAGACAAATGATCCCTATATTTGAATGTGCCTGTATCTCCAGGTTTAAGTTAAAGTGCCCACATTCCTTTTGGCGACTGTCTCTCAAAGCACAAAATGGAGCCTGGGTTTCTGTGCTGCTTCACAGGGAGGTCTTAGGATATTCATTCGACAGAGCTAACTCTTCTGCCCACCATTGTAAAACAGTCCGAGGCTTACAGGAAAGGTCGAGTCCAGCGGCAGCGTAGAGACAAGACTGCCCCTAACCTTTTCAGTGTGGCACAGAGGCAATGTCAAGGCGTTGCCAGGCAGCATTCATTCGAAGACAGCCAGATGTAGCCAACCCTGCTAGAGGATGGGTGGGTGGTCTCTCATTAACAAGGACATCATTTTTGTTCTTTTTATCAACCTTTAATGGTAACTCAAAAATGTAAAGAAATATCACCCAGAACTTACCAGCTTTAAACTTTCAAAAATATTTTTATCGATATCACCCCAGTGTGACCCCCAGAACATATCTGTAAGAGATATGTTTTAGATAGGATCACTGGCATACAGAACAGTGAAGTGACTGCCCTAAAACCACATGGAGACTGAGAGTCTGGGTGTCGTCCAGTTTTCATGACTCGGAACATCAGGTCCTGTGTACTCTCAGTTCAATGCTGCCCCTTCCCAGAAAAGAATTTTAGAAATCTCATCTCTGTCCACATGACAGAGACATTTGGAAAACACGGTCTCTCTAATTATCTACATCCTAAAGCAAAACTTGAGTTAATTGTCACCATTTATTTTCATTGAGGAATTTAGTCAACTAATTATGAAAATTATTTCAAAGAACAAAATCTGTTGGCAATGATGTACTCTAATGAGCAAATATTAAGCTGCTACATTAGTTCTCCAAGATTAGTGCCCTTTGTGTTTCTCCTTAAATGTAACAATTTCTGTGAGAAGAATTAGATATTATTAGTCCTTGACATCAAAAGCCATGGGGAACTAATTACATACAGTTGAATGAGTATCTGAATGTTGTTGTGTGGCAGGCCCTGGCCAGGCGTGTTCATTACAAAACTCCCTAAGTGGGCATAAATGGAAAAGACCTGGACCCTACAGACACAGAGAAGGAAGTATATACTCATAGCTGGAGATGGCCAGCTGTCCACAGATCCATTTCCTCATCCTTCTGTGCTGTTTACTAAGGCTGCAGGTAGCCACATGACTTAATTCTAGCCAATAGAATCTAGAAATAGAACTGATGGGCACCGACTTTGGGCTTGGCCCGTAAAAACTCCCCCAATCCCTTTCCCCATTTGCCATCTCAATGAAACAAGCATAGTGACTTTGGAAGCCATGCGCTAAAAATAAGTGGGACAAGCCCAGAACCCTGGATCACCACATGTTGCCTACCAATCAGGTACACCAATTTTGGAAGCTCTGTAAGAACTAAATGTCTGTCTTGTTTGACCTATTATGCCTGTTGGAGTTTGTGACAGCAAGTAACATTAACTGATGTATGTGACACCCAACATACCCCCAAGATGGGACTTTGAATTAGAATGGTTCAGCAAGATTTCAGGACTTGGGATATGGACAGCTTGTGTTTCGTGACTTTGCTGGATAACAAAATTATTGTCTTACATGGAATCATAGTCATATGGTTATTAGTGTGGCCCTTTTAGGAGGAATAAAGCTTAGAGTCCAGTGCAGCCCTCTGTTCTGGCTCTTTCAGACGAGGCATGTCTCTCTCCACGAGCAGAACATAGACCATCCTCATCAGGAATGAAGGGAGGATCCAGGGAGGCCATGGTCACTCAGATGTTTCCATCTTCCATATTCTTCTCACGTCCCTTTGGTATTTGATACAAGCTTATGAGTACAGCCACTTGGTGTTGGTGATTTCTGCCATCTCTAAACCGAGTCCGGGTTTTCTCTGATCATTTATATGTGCAACCACTCTGTATACAATGCAGAATTTATTGTGTGGTAATCAAAAGCAACTTCATTTTTATTCTCATCGTACCTTTAAAAGTATCCTATGGGGGTTCTTTGCTCTGATCCTGGATGAAATTTAGAGAATGTTCCATCACTTTCCTGAGTGCTATTGTATAAAATCTAGGCTTGATTCTATAATTACAATAACTGATCCACTGCTGTGATTAAAACTTTAAAATTCTTTTAAAGATTCGTGTTGGTTCTGCTTCATTCTTCTGCGGTCATCTGCAGTGGGAGAGTGGAGAATTTCTTTCCCTTCCTTGTGCTTAAAACTGTCTAATAGTATTTAGGTTTAGAGGAATAAAAGGTTTGTTGATACTATTATAAAAATAAGATGACTGATATCTAATAATTCAAAGGTATAAAATTAATATAACAAAAGTGAAAACGGCTACATTTAGAGAAAAATTGAATTATAATTTTTATCTCTTTTAATGGTTTAATTATAACTTTACTGCCCTTTAGAAGCTATTGAACATCAGCCAACTAATAATTTTAAATTCTAGGCCTTAAATCCTAATTTCATCCAGAATGTTGGTGTTTGTCTTCAGGAAAAAAATGTTGTTGTTTTTTTTTTAACTGGATTATAATTCACCAAGAGAATGTGTTACCTCAGGCAACCATCTGAGATACTATTAAAAATGCAATTTATTCTACTACATAAAAAAATAACTAAAAATGCTTGAAATCACAGAAGTGATGTAAGCAATGAACTGAAACATATTTCAAATCCATTAAATTTCAAAGTATGTTCATTCTACTTCTCCACACAAACCAGCACTTAAGAAAGTCAATGCTGTTTATTAAAATCTAAATTTCATTATAAGAAGAAAACATTTTGATAAATGTTGATTATTGTTGAAGCTGGGTGAGGACTACATGGGAACTCATTATAAAATCTCTCAATTTTTATGTATGTTTTAAAATTTACATAATAAAAACTTCTGTTGTGATAATTGTGAAAACTCTGTTATTTGAACACAAATATACTAATTCTTGAACGAATTTAACTAATGGTAGGAAATCAGAGTGGCTTTCTCTGAAAGTCAATTTCCAAAAGAATTTAAGATCAGTAAGGAGGGTAAAAAATATGAAATGGAAGTAGTTGTCAATGAAAGGGGCAAACTATTTCCAGGAAGTATAGAAAATTAGGGATCACCCCAACTCCAGGTTAGGTGTAGCACAAGATCCAGAAAAATCGGAAGTTAACACACTCGGTGTGCACCTTCATTGAGGCACGATGCCCCAAATGTACAAATTGATTCCCTATGCCAATCTGAATGGAAATGGCCATTTGTGTTACAGTCACTTTGCAATGTGTAACCAGCTATATTGCCATGTATAAACAGAACCCTGAATTTTGTCATAACCAGTGCCTTGGTTCCTGGTAATGTTACCATAGATGGATGTGTCCCTAAAAGATATATTGCTTAGTTTTGTCTACTTCTGAACTTTGTGTAGATAGGATTATATTATATGTGTATTTTCTTTCATTTAAAAGAACATTTGAGAGGTCCATCTATGGTGATGTGCTTACCTGTGGTTGATTTATTTTTGTTGCAATTCTTTGATATGAATATACCACCAATTCATCATTGTTAACTGTTCATCAGCAATCTACTTTTGATGACTTTGAAATGTGTTAATTTTTTAATTATTACAAACAATACTACCTTATTAACTTTATGAGTAGGAGTTAACCTGGGATAAATCTAAGAGCGGAATTGGGGGCCAGTCAGTACAGTTCAAATTGTAGGTAACGTCAAACTGGTTTTCAAAATTCCTGTGTCACTTTACATCCTTACTAATCCCTTTATTTTTTTAAAATACAGGCATATTCTCCCTTTTAAAGGGAGCAATGCCAATGGTGAGAAGTGCCAAGAAAAAATAAAAATGATGCGATCTGAACCCAAGTTTATTACTAGCCTCAAGAGTTCCATGTATTTTTCAGACTCTTGCCAATAAAATGCTTTAAAAAAAGAAAAAACAAGGGAAATCCTTTGGGAGTTCCAAGACAAACTAAGTAAAAGATAACTTCTTGGAAAAGCTAAAATGAAGGGAGGCAGATGTTTTAAATGCATAAAAATTAGTTTTTACATTTAAGATTTATTACTTGTATTGAATATCTCCCATTTTCCCATTTAGACTGACTTCCACCCTTCCCAATCTTGCTCTGGGTCCTCGGAGGCTGAACTATATAAGCAAGACATCAGTGGGACCCACTGTCTTCTGGTGTCTAGTTGGATTGAGCCAACAGAAAGCTCCAACAGAAAACAGGAAGGAGAAAACTCCCTCTTGTGGGACAACCATGACCTGCTCTGTCCTAGAAGGTTCAGCTCCTCTCAAAGCATTGTCTTCACAAGATCCTCTCATTTGGGGTTCCAGTAACCTCTTATTCTCCTCATTCCTCTAAGCCCAAGAATGGTGAACAGTTCTGCCATTACAAGCTTAAAGGTATTCCATTAGCTTTGCTTATACCTTGTCAAATCATTATAAATTATTCCTTTATTAAGCCTTTCTTGCATTACCATAATTTGAATGCAGCATCTGTTTTATGCTGGGATGCTGACTGAGACACTAAGTCCAGTGGTCCTCTAACTTCAGCATGCATTAAATCAGCTGGCAGACTTGTTAAAACACGGATTGCTAGATTCTACCGCTGGAGTTTCTAATTCAGATCTGGATTGGGACCTGTGAATTTATATCTCTAACAACTTCCTGGGTGATGGTCAGAGACCAGACTTTCAGAACCACTTCAACGCTCTCTGTTTCAAGTTCAGCGGGACTTAGCCACAATTGGGCTAAATGAAGTATCAGGTTGATACTACAGACACAAATCCCTTTGAGGAAGAAATATTTCTTGAATGGGGTAATATGCCAGAAGTTGTAGAACCTTAAGATTAAGGAAGGAGGTTATAAAACATCTTAGGTGTTAACAGAAATACTCTGTCCACGTATCTATCTATGCATGTATCTCTCTATCCTTATCTCTACTTTTAGATCTCTCTCTCTCTCTGATTTCAGTGAGTAAAGGGCTATTTTTTTCCTAATTCAGCCTTTTTCCTTTCCTGAAATAAATAGAATCTATTTTGTTGGAAAAACTTCATATAAATTATTTTCCTTAGCATTATAAAGAGTAGCATGTTGAAGTACATTACTTGGTATACATTGTTAGTTTTATTTTCCAAATGGGAAGTGGAATAGGGAGTGTGTAAAGAGAAAAATGCCCAAATGAAAAAATATACTGTCTTTTTAGAGCTTTGAGATCTATTGGAAAAATGGCAGGAAGAAGCTAATATTTATTGAGCATTTATTATTGGCCAGTCTTTTATAAACATTTTATTCTCCTCCCCAAAAACCTCTGTGGTAGATATTATCACCTCAATTTTAAAATGAGGAAACAGGTCTTGAGATAGGAAATAGCCAGTCCAAGACCACATGACTCATGACTGTTAATACTGAAATCTAGGTCTGTCTACCTCCAATGATGACAATTTCCCCACTAACCCACACTTATCTCGAAATAGAACATAAAGATGGTCATGGATGCTGTGTGGCCATGACTGGGAATATGGCCAGCTGACATCTCTCAGCCCCCAGTTATTTCCAGGAATTGCATCTAATCATTGAGATTGTATAAAGTCCTGAATCCTTGGCAGGCTTTTTTTTTTTTTTTTTTTTTTGGTGATTGGACTGAAACCTAACCAGTTCTTCTGCACAGTTCTGCTTGCTTCTTTTCCCTTTCATAATGGCTGAGCTTGACATTCCCTAAAAAAATTGTCAGCACACTAATCTCTATCTCAGCCACAATTTTGGGGGGAACCTAACCTATGACAAAGATAGACTCTTTTGCTTTTTTAGATTGATGAGAGAATAAGGAATGGCTCATAGAATCATCATTTTTCTTCCATTGTTAGATCGTTTATAAGTTGTGTCTTCAAAACTTCATTAAAATTGTTAACAGTAATTTAACTGAAAAAGGTCAAAGCTGATGTATGCTGTCTCAAATAAATAGATGGAATTCTAACAGAACAAACAAAAACAGAAAAATTGAGGACAAGTAGGATCCTTAAGAATATCTGAACATGCATTTTCTTGCCCTATCTCTTTATCTCTCCTTTTCTTTTACTGATTCTCTCTCCCTCTCTCTCTCTCT
>PVJD01020165.1:0-10095 GCA_004026545.1 Mormoops blainvillei
TATGGTTTCAATTTTCTTGATTTGTTGAGTCTTGTTTTGAGTCCTACCATGTGGTATGTCCTTTAATATGTCCCATATGCATTTGAAAAGAATGTACATTTTTCTTCTTTGGGGTAAAATTTTCTGTATATATCAATTAAGTCCAAATGTATAGAATATCTTTAAGTGCCACCATATCCTTCTTGACTGTTTGTTTGGAAGATCTATCTGTTGTTTACAGTGGGGTGTTAAGATACTCTACTATAAATGTGCTGCTGTCTATCTTTCTTGAAGCCCTCCATGATTTTCCTTATATATTGGGCTGCTGCTATGTTGGGTGCATATAGGTTTACAGTGTTTATGTCTTCCTGATGGATTCTCCCTTAATTATTAAGTGTCCTTCTGTGTCTCTTTTTATGGCCTTTGTTTTGAAATCTATTTTGTCTAATGTAAGTACTGCTATCCCACTTTTTTCTTCATGTCCATTTGCTTGGAATATTTTTTTCCAACTCTTTACTTTCAGCCTCTATAGGTCTTTCGTTCTGATGTGGGTCTCTTGTAAGCAGCACATATGTGTGGGTCATGTTTACTTATCCACTCAGCTATCCTATGTTTTCTGATTGGAGCATTTAACCCATTTATATTTAAGGCTGTAATTCATAGGTACTTATTCATTGCCATTTTTTCTGTATCTGTGTTTCTCTCTCTTGGTCTTTCTCCCTTTTTCTCCCTCTCTCTGTATCTTTCTCTTTCTTTTTATATCATTCTCTTTAGCATCTCTTTCAGTGGTGGTTGTTGGACACATACTCTTTTAGTGTTCTTTCATCCAGAAAACTCTTTAATTCACCATCTATTTTAAAGGAGAGCTTTGCTGGATTGAGTAGTCTTGATTGTAGGTCCTTATTTTTCATTAACTGGAATATTTCATGCTAATGCTTTCTTGTTTATGGTGTTTTTGTTGAGAAATTAGCTGCTAGCCTTATTGGGGCTCCGTTGCATGTTACCTGCTCTTTCTCCTTTGCTGCCTTTAAGATTATCTCTTTGTCTTTACATTTGGCATTTTAATTATGATGTGTCTTGCAGTGGCTCTCTGGGTTCCTTGTGACTGGGACCCTCTCTGCTTCCTAAACTTATATGACATTTCTCCTCACCAAGTGAGGGAAATTTTCCATCATCATTTTTTCAAACAGGCTTTCTATTCCTTGTTACTTTACTTCTCTTTTTGATATTCCTATTATGTAAATATTGTTATGTTTGATGTTGTCCTGAAGTTCCCTTAAACTAACCTCTTTTTAGGTTAGTTTTTTGCACCTTTGGTTGTGTAGTTGCTCTGTCTGGGTATTTCTTTCCTTCTTGTCATCCAGGTTACAGATTCAGTCCTCTGCTTAATCCAGCCTGCTTTTAGTTTCTTTTAGTGTGTTTTTAATTTCAGTACTGTATTTTTTCCTGGTTATTTTTCATAGTTTATATTTTTTCATGGTGTTATAATTCCCACTCCACTTCAGTTCCTTGGGTGTTATAATTCCCACTTCAGTTCCTTGGGTGTTATAATTCCCACTACAGTTCCTTGTAGTTGTCTCTGAGTTCCTTGAGTATCCTTATATCCATTTTTTTTCAATTCTATGCCTGATAAACCACTTGCCTCAATTTCATTTAGCTATTTTTTTGGGTATTCCTCCATTCCTTTCTATGGGGGTTCTTTCTTTGTCTCCCCATATTAGGTGATTCTTTTTATTTGTTTGTACATCTTAGGATGCTCTCCTCTGCATGCTTGTTCTCATGAGGTAGATTTCTGTGGTAGGACTTCAGTGGGATTCAGTGCTACAGTCTCTTTGATCTCTTAATATGGATGCTCTAAAGTTTACCTTTATTCAGTTTGTGTGGGCTCTCTTGAAGTACCTGGACTTTGTTGGTGGCTCAATAATTGGTGGGTTCTCCCCTACAGCTGGATGACAGGTAGTCACTGCTCCCACTTTGTTTTGTACATTGTTGTACAGGTGTTGGTAAAAAAAAAAAAAAAAAAAGGCAACATTATCAGAAAGCAAACCATGCCAGAAAAAAAACCCCACCACATCAGCAATATCACCAGTAATTGAGAAAAAAATTAATAAATTTGTAGAGAGATTAAGAATAATATAAGATAGGGAAAAGTGAATATGAGATGATTAAAACAGGGAAAAATGATTTTGAGTGTAAAGAAAAAGGAGAAATAATAAGAATACGAAATAGAAACTATGTGAAGAAAGGAGGAGAATAAAATTTAAAACAAGTAAAACAGGGAAGTGTGATGGCAAGAACAGAGTAAGGAAAGCAAAGAGAGTATACTATGAGTTTTGAAGTGAAATTAAAAATGTATTGAATCAACGGGAGCAAAATTGCAGAAAACCTGCAGCAGGGTCAATAGCAATGATAGCCAAATGAAGTTTAATAAAGGTGGAATGGAAAATGGAACATTTTAGAAAAGCAAAAGGTGACTATGAAATGTCTACGGTAAAGGAAAATGATTTTGAGAGAGCAGAGGAGGAAAACTAGTAACAGTAAGGAACAGAACCCAGGCTAAGGGAGTGAAAAAATTAAAATAAAATTCTTAACTCAGCTGATCATGCGGAGGCAAAACAGAGTAAGACAGATGGAGTGTATCCTATAGCATTTGAAGTACAAACAAATAGTTTGTAGGAATATAAACACCATTGGAGAATAACAGCAATAAGATAGCCTTGCCCAACTGTCCACAATTCATAAAGGTGGGAAGGAAATAAGACATTATAAGAGGGGAAAAAGAATGTGAGGTGACTTAAGGAAGGAAGACTGTGTGTGTGAGGATAGATGGAGGAGAAATAGTAAGAGTAAGGAATGGAAACATGGTGTAATGTGGCAGAAAATAAAGTTAACAACAGTAAGAAAGGCCAGGAAGAAGGCAACATGTAGTCAAGACCAGGGAAGGGTAATATATGTGATTTGGAATAACAATAACATGAAAACAATATATAATCTGAATTAAAAGAATAAAAAATAAAAGGTCAACAGTAGTGAGTTAGAATACAATTGACGCAAAAGAAGAAATAGTAAAAGGCTATGTGAAAAGAAAAAAATAAGAACAAAAACACGCAAGTTCAGAGAAAGAGCAAGGTGAAATTTGTCTCAGCTGTTGGTCTTCACCTTTGACTTGTTTCTGGATCTATCTGTTTTTTTTCTTTTTTTAATCAGCTCAAGGTCCAGGAGTGGGTAGTCCAATGTCTGGCAATGCCACCTGTATCTTCTTCACCTGCCTCTAGAGGGAAGCTACTGTTGTAATCGAGAAGGTGGGGGCTCTGCGTTTCCCTTGGGAGGCACTGTTCAGTCCTGTGGAAAAACTGTAGGTGTTTCCCCTGCCCTTGAACAGGCCTGCGTGGTTTGTCCCAACTTATTTACAATATTGTATAGTTTCTGATTAAATAGCTGTTCATTTCATTGGATGTGGCGGGGGCAACCTGTATGAGTGTCTGCTCTCTCCTGCTTGGTGTAGACTGCAGCTCTGTGTGCAAACCAGGGCTTGGTGGTGCCCTGAATCCCCCTTGCTGCACACTTTCCGAACTTCCTGATTTGCTGACCTCAGTGAAATAGGGTCCTAGGACCCACTGTGCTTTGTCTGCCTGTGAGGAGTTCAAAATGGCCTAGGCGTTCCTCTTGCTGCTTTTGTCTTGTGGAAATGCCCCCTGCAGGTTTTTAAGCCTGCCCAGTTACTTTTGTAGATCCTCACTGCTTCTGTGGGAGGTAGGGGCTGGGCAGGAGTTCCAGTAAGGGACATTGTGCCAACAAAGGGAGCCCGGTCTGGCCTCAAATAATCCCAGGTGTACAGTTACAGTACACTGCTCTAATATCATACAGTGGCAGCATTCTCCACTCTGCACAGCTGCACTAGGCTGGGACTGAGATATCACTTCACTTTGCACATTTTTGCTCAACCTGTGCAACTGTACTGTGTGGAAGCAAGTCATGCCCACAATGCTTTCTCTCTATTGGCATGGTAGCTGCACATGTGGGGACCTTCCTCCACACACTTCAGTTCCCTTTTTTAAAAAGTCTCTGTGGGCGCACCCACTGCAGTCCTGAGTCACTGCTTGGCTTTCTGTACATGGTACGTCTCCAAATAGTCAACAGGCTAGCACAGTCACGTCCAGCTGTGGCTCTCTGCCTCCACCAGGCTCAGGTACAGATAGTATCATCGCTCTCACTCTCTGGCACTCTCCTGGTTGTCATTTGCTACTGCAGCTGTGGGTGTGCCAATAGCTCTGTGTGTACATGTGTGTGTGTGTGTGTGTGTGTGCATGCTGGTTTTCCCTGATATCTTTGTGTATCCAAGTCAGTCCTGGCCTGGGTCTGGCAACTCCCTACCCTGGAAGAGGAGGGTGCCACTAAGCTGCAGTCTCCAAACAAGCTCTCCATGCAGGCACCATGGCTTTTGGGGTCATGCCTGGGAATTTTCCCCATCCACCCACAAAGCCTGCTTAATGCCCATTTTGAAGCATCTTCTGCACTGTTTGGCTTCCAACTTCATATCACCTAAGACCCTATTGACTGTTCACATTATTTTTCAGAAGATCAGCTAAGTGTCCGAGTTGGGAGCAAAAGTAGACTCATCTCCTACCTACTGTGCTATCATCTTCCACCCCGACTGACAAATTTTGATAAAAGAAGAGCTTCATTTCTTTAACAAATTATTTATTGAGTACATTCTAGTAAAGGGCATAATAACATGACTATTTATTGATAGAGTCTGGTATGTATCTATTAATCAATTGTTACTAATCCATCTACTTTAGAATGTGAAAATTCTATATAGCAAAAAGAAAATTAAACGGGGTAAGAAGTTTCAGGAATGTGTATAGATATGGGCTGGGTATTTAAAATGAAAGAACAAGACATTGGGCCTTATGGTGATGTTATTTTCAGAAAACACTTTCAAAGACGGAGAAAGCAAATGACGTGGATGTCTGAAGGAAGAGGGCTTCAGATAGTAAATCACCACTGCAGAGACTAGGGAATGTCCAAATTGTGTGAGGAACAGTGAAATGGACTGTTTGCCAAGAACTCAGAATAAGTGTATAGAGGATGGGGACAAGATGTCAGAGCAAAGCAGATTAAGGTTTTCTGGGTCTTGCATCTTAGATAATTTTGGGCTCCTCCTTAAGAGAAATAATTGAAGTATACGCATGTAAAATAAGGTACAAATCAGATTTGTGCAGAGTGACAAAAAATTGTGATAAATTACAAACCTTAAAAACATCAAATACCACAATGACCTTCTTCACCTCTGAAACCCCAAGGTAATTCTTAGCTTGGAATGTCACATACCTCATTTTCCCTTTCTGCCTCTAAAGCTCCTCTATATGTGGGATCTCTGATGCTCTTGTGTCTGCAGTGTTCCCATACATATGTATGCAATTGAATGCATTCATTTTCTCTTGTTAACCTTCCTCTTGTCTATGATATTAGGTTATCTGAAAAAAACCTTGAATATGAAGGAGTTTCTTCCTCCCTCACACTGTAATGTGAAGACTTTTGGTCAGTTGTGAGTAAGGAACTTCCTGGTGTTCTCTGAAATGACATCTAAAGTTTAGTAGTGTTCCTCCTCAAGGTAGTGTCTTGATGTTTGTCACATAATCCTTAAAGATTAAATCTAGGGGTGGAAAGTTCAACCATGAATACTGCCAGTGAAAAAAGTTCCATATCAAAGAATGACATCAGATAAATAGCTGCATGAGAACAGCTATGATTCAACAAATGATCACTGCTCAATGCACAAACACATCTGACAGGAACAAATGTGAAGTGGGAAAGGAGGAGAGCTGAATGCTGCTAGGGTCATAGGCCAGAGCTCACAGCCTGGAGCTCATTGTGGGTCTAAGCCCAGAGAGAAGAGGAATCAGGTTGCCACTGGTACTCCCCAGCTAGCACCAAGATATTGTGAGTATTCCTGCAGGAATAATCAGTACATACTACAGCTGAACCCAGTGCTTGTGACAGGGACAAAACAGAAAGGCAAATACAATTGTCTAGAAATTGCAAATCCAGACAAATAACGAAGCCATGGAACCTGGCTACTTACCCTCACCATTTGCCCTGTCCTAGAGCAAGCAGCAGACCCCCAAAGAAGCTGTATCACTGAGTCTCAGGATGCAGAGCACAATACCTACAAACTCAGAACTGCTAGTATGGAAATTCCCCCCCACCCTGAGCAACAGGTGCACTCTGTAAATAATCCTAGTGTCATGAGGAAATACAGAGGGGAGCCCACTAAGGTCTGCCACTCACCATGGCTGGGATAACAAGAAACAAAGGCACCAGCCAGCTCCTCCTAGCTTTCCCCACCTCTGCCCATTGTGGCTGCACTGCCAGAAGCATCTGGATGCAGGGGACAGCACTGGCATTTCATGGATTTGTAATCTCATCACCCATTACATTCCCCTGTGGATTTTATCCCCTGAGATCAAGACAACCTGAACACAGAAGAGTCTCCAACCTTTCTAGGGAACAAAGATATTTTCCACAACCATACAGAGATCTGAGAAGCCAGAACCATGCAAGAGAACTAAAAACTTTTGTTTCAGCACTACCTACAAGAAAACAATAGTAAGACTCCTTCTCAATCTACTAGAGAATTGCCACTCATACATAGATACATAAATGCAGAAGGAATCCATCAAACAACATGAATAACTAAGGTAATGAGGCAGCTCAGAAAGAAAGTGAAAAACCTCCAGAAAATAAAGACATGGAAATATGTGATTTAAATGACAGAGAATTCAAAATGTCAGTTCTGAAAAAAAAAAAACAACACCTCAGTGAGTTACAAGAAAACACAGATAGGCAGTTTAATTAATTAAAAAATAAAAACAGTGGAAAAAAATGAGTAAATTGCCAAAGAGGTTAAAATTTTAGAAAAGAACCAAATAGAAATTCTGGAGATGAAGAACTCAATCAAAGAGAGTAATAAACTAGCAAACTTAGGAAATAGGGCTGACCGGGTAGAGGAAAATATACTGATATCAAATATATAAATCTAGAAATGATGTAGAGGAAAGAAGAGAGAGATTTGAATACATGCACAAATAAAATGAAAGAACTCTATGAGACCTATCTGATGCCATGAGAAGCAAAATATAAGAATAATGGGCATAGAAGAAGAAGAGAGGGAGACGGGAACAGGGAGCCTATTCAAACAAATAGCTGATGAAAACTTCCCAAACCTATGGAAAGAGCTAGATCGTTGAATCCGAGAAGCAAACAGAACATCTAATTACCTCAATGCAAAAAGGCCTTCTGAGAGGTATATTGTATTAAAACTGTCAAAAATTAACAACAAAGAAAGAAATCTCAGTGCAACCAGGGAAGAGAATCCCATTAGGCCATCATCAGATTTCTCAGTAGACACTCACTCTATAAGATAAGAGCGTAAAATAAAATATTAATACCACTGAAAAAGAGAAATTAACAGCCAAGAATAATACATTCATCACAATTATTCTTTAGATATGAAGGAAATAAAAAGAATATTTGAGACATACAGAAGGTGGGGGAATTTACCACCAGAAGACCTCTATTACAGGGAATAATCAAGAATATTTATCTACCTGAAACAAGAACAAAGGTCACAAAACTATGAGTAAGATTACCAACAGACAGACAGAAGCAGGATATTATAACCTTTTTTTGAATAGGGTACTGTATACTTAAATATCACATAAAGGTTAAAGGAGGTAATAACATCAATAAAGAGGAAGAAGCCAATAGCTATTGTAATTAAAAATGAACTCACAGTGCATGTAGGGATAATTCATGACAACAAAAACATAAAATGAAAGGGTTATAGGTCTGAATTTGCTGACGAGGATGGAGATTAGGTGCATTCAGAAGAAAAAAATGCACTGTATATATGGAACTGTCTTTTATATAAACCTAATGGAATACACACACAGAAAACCCCAAATTGAGACACATAACTTTAAAAAAGAAAAACAGTGGAAAATTATAGAATACCCCCCTCCCAAAAAACAACGCAGACAGAAACACAAAGGAAAAGAACAAATGGAGGCACAAAGCTACCAGAAAACAAAAGGTAAAATGGTTGTAGGAAATCCTCATACATCAACAATTGCCCTAAATGTAACTGGACTAAATTCACCAGTGCAAAGACACAGAATAGCAGATTGGATCAAAAAGCAAAACCCAATGATATACTGCCTTCAGAACACAACCTGGTTGCAAAGACAAAGTTAAACTCAAAGCAGAAGAGTGGAAAATGATTCTGCAAGCAGTAGCATCCACAGAAAAGGTGTAGCCATACCTATGTCTGACAAAACAGGTTTCAAGATAAAGGTAAGAAGAGACAAAGATTGACACTTTGTAATGATAAAGGAGACACTACATTTTAAAAAATAACACTTCTCTCTCTCTCTCTTCATATATATAACATATATATTCAATCAGGTAGCACAAAACTATATAAAGAACTAAATGGAGAAACTGAGAAAAACACAATAATAACAGGGGACCTAAATATCTCATTGACAGCTGTAGATAGATCATCCAAACAGAAAATCAATAAAGAAATATTAGTATTAAATGACACAGCAGACCAAATGGACATAATGACATTTACACAGCCCTTTATCCCAGAACATCAGGTTATACATTCTTCTCTAGTGCACATGGAATAGTCTCAAGAATAGAGCATATGTTGGGACACAGAACTAGCCTCTATAAATTCAAAAAGATTGAAATCATACCAAACATATTCTCTGATCTCAATGCTCTGGAATTAGAAATCAACTGCAAAAAAAGAATTAGAAAAACCCCACATAGGTGGAGATTAAACAATAAACCACTGAAAAACCAATGGGGTCAGAGAAGAAATAAAAGGTAAGATCAAAAGTACGTAGAAATGAGAATGACAGTGCAATATATAAAAAGTTTTGGGATACAGCAAAAGCAGAAATATAAAGGAAGTTTATATCATTACAGGCCTAGCTCAAGAAACAAGAAAATCCCAAGTAAACAAGCTAACATTACATCTTAAAAAAATAGAAAAAGATGAACAAATGTAGCCCCAAATCAGCAGAAGAAATGAAACAGTAACAATTAGAGCAGAATTAAATTAAACAGAAACAAAAAGACTATACAAAAATTAATGCAACAAAGAGCTGGTTCTTTGAAAGGATTTATAAATTTGACAAACCTTTGGCTGACTCACTAAGGAAAAAAGAGAAAAGACTCATATAAAAAAAATCAGAAATGAAAGGGGAGAACTTACCACAAATACCACAGATATACAAAGGATCATACAAGGTAAAAGCCTATGTGCCACCAAGTTCAATACCCAGGAAAAAAAGGATAAGTTGCTAGAAATATATAACTTTTCTAGACTGAATCATGAACATCTGGAAAATCTAAATAGACTGAAAAACAATGGGGAAATTGAAACAGCCATCAAAATTATCCCCCAAAATAAAAATCCAGGATCAGATTGCTTCACCAGTGAATTCTACCAAACATTCAAAGAAGGTTTGATACCTATCCTTCTCAAACTCTCCAAAAACCTGAAGAAGAGTAATACATTCTATTTTATGAGGCCAACATAAACCTGACATAAAATCCTTGCAAAAATAACTCTCAAGTAAAGAAAACTACAGACCAAACTCTCTGATGAATAAAGACGCAGAAATTCTAAACAAAATACTGGCAAATCAAATATGATAACACAATTAAAAATAGTACATCATGATCAACTAGGTCTTGTTCTGGGCACAAAGATTGTTTAACATATGCAAATTGATCGATGCAATACAGGACATTAACAGAACAAAGGATAGAATCATATGATCATACCAAGAGATCCAGAAAAGGCATTTGATAAGATACAATATTCATTATGATTTTTAAGTATATTTTATTGATTATGCTATCACAGTTGTCCCATGTTTTTCTCCCCTTTATTCCCCACTGCCCAGCACCACCTGTCCCACCAGCACCCCCCTGTCCCTTAGTTCATGTCTATGGGTCCTACAAATAAGTTCTTTGGCTTCTCCCTTTTCTATGCTATTCTTAACCTCCCCCTGTGTATTTTGTTCCTACCAG
>PVJD01020166.1:0-10092 GCA_004026545.1 Mormoops blainvillei
GAGTCAGTACTTAGAAATCCTTTTCCTACCAAAAAGACATAGACACATGTATACATATATGTACACACATACACACATACACATATTTTAAATATTTAAACGCACTTTCCCTATTATATATGAGTACATTATATATAAATACACCTAAGTCACATTTAAAATACAATAAAGTTGGAATTATTACACACAGAGGAAAGAAAGGTTTTTATGCTCCATATGTATTCTCTACCATAAATGTGCATAAACATAGATGCCTTTTTTGATACTGTTACGGAAAATGAAATGACCAGACACTGAGGGGTTAGGAGCGCGATCTTTATTTATGTGCATGGGCCCAGAGGAGACAGACTCCAAATTCTGAGCCCAGAACAATAGCCCCACACTCCTTTTATGTTGGGCCAAGTGGGGAGGGTCTCAGGAGGCGTGGTATAGATTTGGCGGGAAAGGGCTTACAGAGGTGGGAGAGAAGCATTTACAGCATTAGTCAGGGCAAATAGCATTTCATCTTTGGTATCAGCCTTGATTCCCTCTACATTCCCCCCTGTGGGTGCTTAGACAGCACTTTCGTCTGTCTCTGCGCCCAGAAGTGGGGTCCTCTGCTCCTGTTGCTGTTGGAGCATGAGGATGTGACTGGTGGTTTTCCGCAGCAGGGCCCCCTCTAGTTGACTAACTATTGTTCTGACGGCCCATGGCCCTATGGTGATGACTAGTATGAGGATGGCTAAGGGTCCCAGGACAGGGGCTAGGAAGGAGAGGGGGGTATTCTGCCACTAGGGCGTGGCCCCCGTCCCAGAGCTAAGTCGCAACCTATCTTTAAGATTGTTTATATGTTGCAGATTTTCCTCAACCAGTCCACTTTCATTGACAAAATAACAACACTCCTCTCCCAAAAATATGCAGGTCCCTCCTTTGTCTGCAGTAAGGAGGTCTAATGCTCGGCGGTTCTGCTGGGCTACTTTAGCGAGGAAAAGGACCTGGCGTTGCAGGGAGGCCATGGACTCCGATACCGACCCCAGGGCCTCGTGTAACTCTTGGCGGAGGGTGTCTTGAGGTTGCAGACTGGTGGCTGGTCCGGCCCCTCCGACACTGATACTGGCTATGGAAGCTGCAAAGCTTAGGCCTACTAGCACTGGGAGAAATGCGGCCCTCGTGTGGAGGCTGGAGTTTATGTGCTTTGCTTGCAGCTCTCCAGGTGGATAAGCTAGTAGCTGGGGTGCTAGGGCTACTAGGAGGTAGACATGAGAGTCTGAGCAGTTTATTTTGGGAGCTAATGTTAGATTGGTCCAAAAGAATAGGCCTGGTGGGGGCTCGAGGTTCCGTGCCCCTACTCCTTTGCACCAACTGGTACTGTTTGGATAGTACTCCCTCTTTGGCGACTGGTATAAAGGGGCCTGGACGGGCCCCAAGTGTCCTTTTTGGCTGGTGCTGGGACTGTTGTGAGGGGTGGCATTTACCTGGACTGCAACGAGTGGGGGCTTACTCAGGGAAGCGCAGAGAAAGCATTCTGAGAAGTTCCCTGGGGCCCTGAGGAGGTCCGCCCCCTCCTGGATTAGGGTTATCCAGGAGAAAGGGGTTCCAGTCTGGCGGACTTGAGGTATGGCCTCCTCAGCAGTCCTTTGAATGGTTTTTAATTGGTGGAGGCTGATAAATAGTTCCTTTTTCCTGCTAACTATGATATCTCCTACTGGTCCTGAGTGGACCATGTTTACGTAAACTTTTCCCTTACCCCTTTTTCCCAAATACTATCTTCCGCTTTGTCCAGGGTTATAACCATGTCTTCGTGACCGCGCAACTCGAGGTCTGTCCCATGGACTAGGTAAGTGTGATAGGCACAGCCCCCATAAGTCTCTGGCCACCTGTTGCAGGTCTGATCTTTTTGGTCGTCCTTGAAGCAGACAAAGGGGACCTTGAACCACCATCCGTTTAAACTATGGAACTTATTCACTGGAATCCTGATCTCTATTTTTCCTTTGCAAAGCCCCTGGCAATTTTTGGTGCCTATGGTGGCTATAGTTAGCCAATTCCCTTCCTTTCTATATTCATGGACAACAATGGTTTCATTATATTGCCACATAGTGGGTTGCACCAGGTAGGGAACGAGGGAAAGAAGGGCTAGAATTACAGGGAGCATTTTCATGGTGAGTGGGGTTACAGGTAAATTACTCAGTCCCTCCCGTTAGGGGTCTAGTACTGGAGATCGTGGCAGGTAGCATTGGCTCGGCGACGGTCCACTCCTCTTCCCCATCTTGGCAGGTCCTTCACAACTTTAGGGCTGGGATTCGGCCTGGTCCCTGCTCCGGTCCTGGGTTGCTTTCCTCAGGGTCAGTGGTGGCCTTGGCCCTGGTGTGATGGATCCATGGAGTGATACCTGCAACCTTTAAGGCAGTGGGGGTAGTTAACAGTATTAGGTAGGACCCAACCCATTTGGGTTGGAGGGACTCTTTTTTCCAGTCTTTTATCCAAACATACTGCCCTGGCTTATGGGAGTGGGCTTATCCCCCTGTTGGCACTATCTCTTGCCCAAGTGGGCCTGTCTGACTTTCTCTAACTCTTGACCTAGGGCTTTAAGATAGGAGGCTTGGTGGGCCTCCCCTAAGGTGGTTAAGTCTGTGGTAGTAGGGATTCAGGTTATAGGGGTTGCCTTTCCATATAGGATTTCGTATGGGGTGTACCCTGCTGAATTTGGGGTGTACCTAAGTCGGCAGAGGACAAGCGGCAGGACACCTGGCCAGGGTAGGAGAGTCTCTTGACAAAGTTTTCCCAGAGTCTCTTTTAGAGTTCAGTTCATTCGTTCTACTTTGCCCGAGCTTTGAGGTCGGTAGGCAGCGTGAAGCCTCCATTTTAGTTTTAAGGCTTGGGTTAGCAGCTGAATTATTTTCGAGGTAAAGGCGGGCCCGTTATCACTTTGGAGACTGAAGGGCAACCTGTGCTGTGGGATTATCTCCCTGCGCAGTACCCGTGCTACTTTGTGGGCCTTCTCTGTGAGAGTAGGAAAGGCTTCTACCCACCCTGAAAAGGTGCATATTAATACCAGGAGATACTTATACCTGCGGCTTGGCTTGAGTTCCGTGAAGTCTAGCTGGAGGTTTTCAAAGGGCTGCCTCCCGACATACTGGATTCCTGGGTTGGTGGTCTTGGGTGCCTTTGCGTTATGTTGGGCGCAAGTCTGGCAGTGGGAGGTGATGGTAGCACATAGGGTGTCTAGGGATGGAATACAGAAATATTTCTCAAGGAGTTGGCTCAATTTGGTCTTTCCTAGATGAGTTAGACTGTGGCAATTCTGGACGATGTTCTGGCTTTGACTTTGCGGTATGTAAATACGCCCATCCTCTAGCCTCCGAAGTCCCCCTGATGTCCTTTGGGCTCGGGCCTGGCTGGCCCACTGATTTTCTTCTGGGCTATAATCTTGTTCAGCTGGGCTTACCCCCAGCAGTGGGTGGAGGGTAGCGATTGGTTCAGGCGGCCCGCGAGCCGCTTCCTTGGCGGCTTGGTCAGCGAAGCTATTTCCCTCTGTCTCTTTGGTGTGACCTCATTGATGACCGTGGCAGTGGATTACGGCCCCCCGGGCCGGGGCCTTTATAGCTTCCAGTAGCCTCAGTATTTCTTGTTTGTTTTTAATTTCCTTCCCTTCTGTGGTCAGGAGGCCCCTTTCTCGGTAGATTGCTCCATGGAAATGCAGGGTAGCATAGGCATATTTCGAGTCTGTATATATATTGATCGTCTTCCCTTTACTTAGTTGTAGGGCTCGTATGAGCGCGAACAGTTGGGCCCGTTGGGCTGACCACCCAACTGGGAGGGCAATCGCCTCTATGACTGCGTTCTGAGTGGTGACTGTGTAGCCTGCGCGGCGCTCCCCGGTCTCCGTCAGGTCGCTGCTTCCGTCAGCGTACAGCATCCAATCGTCGTGAGGCAGGGGCTGCTCTATCAGATCAGGCCGGCTGGCATAGACCTGGTCGGTGACATCCATGCCATCATGGTCAGGGGCCCTGTGCTCTGCTGGCAGATATGCGGCAGGGTTGATAGACCGCACCATTTTTAGGTGGACTCGGGGGTTCCCTTGGAGTAGTCCTTGGTACTGAGCAAGGCGTGGGTTGGACAGATACCAGTGCCCGGCTCTCTCCAGGAGGCTGTGCACGGAGTGGGGCAGGTAAAGGTGTGTCTCTTGACCAAAGGTCAGTTTGTCAGCCTCCCTCAGTAGGACTGCCGCTGCTGCGACTGCCCTCAAGCACGGTGGCCAGCCGGCCACAACATTATCCTATTGCTTGGATAGATATGCTACCGGCCTCTTCCAAGGTCCATAATCTTGGGTTAGTACACCTAGGGCTACTTTATTCTTTTCATGTACGTAAAGCCAAAATGGCTTTTCAGGGTCTGGGAGCCCTAGGGCTGGCGTGCTAGTTAAGCAGTCTTTAATTTGCTGGAAAGCTTCTTCTTGCTCAGGTGCCCAAAGGAACGGCTCAGTGTCCGGGCCCTTTGTGGCCTGATATAGGGGCTTTGCCATTTGGGTATCCATAGGCGACAGAAACCTGCTGCTCCTAGATATTCTCTGAGTTGCTTTCTGGTTGTTGGGACTGCCATTTGCTTAATGACTGCTTTTCTTTCTACCCCGAGAGTCCGCTGCCCTTGACTAATTTGGATCCCTAGGTACCTGATGGTTGCCTGGCAAAGTTGCGCCTTTTTCCAGGTCACTCGATACCCTCGGTCTTACAGTAACTGGAGCAGGACACCGGTGTGGGTTCGGTAGTCCTCTATCCCCCGTCCGGCTAGTAGCAGGTCATCTACGTATTGGAGCAGGGTGACCTCCGGGTATTTATCCCTGAACTGGTGCAGGTCTCTAGCTAAGGCCTCACTAAAAATGGTGGGGGAGTTTTTGAATCCCTGTGGTAGCCTTGTCCAAGTTAGCTGGGATTTCTCCCCGGATGCTGGGTCCTCCCACTCGAAAGCAAATATGGCCTGTGACTGCGGGGCTAGGGGGATGCAGAAAAAGGCATCCTTCAAGTCTAGGCAGGTAAAATAGGTAGCAGTTGGTGGCAACTGGCCCAATAGAGTATACAGGTTCAGGACCACCGGGTGCAGGGTGACTGTGGCCCGGTTGACTGTCCTCAAGTCCTGCACTGACCTGTAACCGGATCCATCGGGCTTCTGTACGGGGAGCAGTGGTGTGTTCCATGGCAACTGGCAGGGGACCAGGATTCCTGCTTCTAGGTGTTTGTTGATTATTGGGGCTATACCATGGCGGGCCTCTCTGGGTATCGGGTATTGCTTCAAGCACCTTGGAGTCGCCCCAGGCATGAGTTCCACTAATAAAGGCTCTCGTTCCATGGCCAGCCCTGGCGGGTTGTCTTCTGCCCAGACCCCAGAGTATTTAGCCCAGAGAGGGTCTGGGGCTGACACTCCATCTTCCTGGTGGAGCCTATATTCTTCTTCTTGTGGAAGCACTAGGGCAATAGTTCGTGGCGTGGGGAGGTCCAGGGAGGCCCCTGCTGGTCGGAAGGTGACCCGTGCTGCTGGCTTGGTCAGGATATCTCGGCCTAGTAGGGGGATAGGACAGTCTGGTAGGTAGAGGAACTCATGGGAGATCTGGTGGCCCCCAAGTTCAACCTTCCGTGCCTCACAAAATTTCTGGGGGCTAGCCGAGAGTCCGGTGGCTCCCTGCACGAGGACTTCTTTCCCCATGGGGGGCCCAACTGGGACGGTGACTACTGAGTGTTCCGCCCCTGTGTCTACCATAAAGTCAATGTCTTGGCCCCCAACTTTGACCCTGACCATGGGCTCCTGGGGACCGAGGGTGGGGACTGATGGAGCCTGGTCGCCCCTAGTCTTGGCTGAACCCAGAGAAGACTAATACGTTGGGGGCTGGTAGTAAGAAGTAACCGTTCCAGGCTGGACAGTCCCATCCTCATTAACTCTGGGCGCTGCCTGCACCTCTCAGAGTGGCATCTGAAGAGGGGGCCGGTGGCTTCTAAGTCTGCTAGCTATGGGTGACGGACCTGGATGGGGCAGGGCTGGGTACCGAACTGGGGAGGGCTCCTGGGGAGACTGATGCCCCTGGGGCGAGATAGAAGGCAGAGGAGTCAGGGGCTCCTGCAGGGGAGCCATAGGGGGCGCCTGCGGACAACACATTCTTGGGCGTGCCCCGCCGGCGGTTCCTCTACAGTGCCCCTGAGTCTCCGCGCACTTACTAAGCCAGCTGGGCATATCCTGGGCCAACTCCTGCCATCTATCTATATAGGAAAACTAATCGGGATGTCCTGGCTTTCCTGTAACTTTCAGGTGAACTACTCTTATAGTGGATAGATTTAATGTTCCCTCGGGGGGCCAGCCAACCCCAAAAGTCAGCCACTCTGCAGTACAAAATGTCTCTAATTGGCCCGCATCAAACGATGGGTCCTGCCCTTTAAATTTGCTGAAATTCTGCAGCATACAATCTAAAAATGTAGAAGGTCCGCCCCCCATGGCTTCCCTCCTGTGCGGCGCAGACACACAAAGGGTGGGGGTACTCGCTCGTCCGCCTGGTCTGCTCCCTCGCCGGACGAAGTCGGTCTTGGCTAAGGTTGCCCCAAGAGAATTCGGGGTTAACTGTCAACCATTATGCCGTACGACCTGACGCAGGAACCGCAGGTTGGGACCCACTCTCGCTCCGTAGGCTAGCGCCCGAGGAGCCACAAACACAGACACACTTGGGTTCACTCTCAAACATTCAGAGGTTATTCAGCTCCCTCCCCGAAACTATTGCCCGTAGTTAACAAACACAGTCACACTTAGGTTTACTTTCAAACATTCAGCGGCTATTCAGTTCCCTCCCCGAGCGAGGGTTGGGCGGTCAGACTTCCGTAGTCTCGATCCTACTATAACAGATGAGGGACCCAAATCCCTCTCGATCTTGGGTCTGGTCCCCGGGGCACTTACCGATGCGGTACCTTCTGATAGATAGTGTTCCAAAGCCCCAACTTCCCGGCTGGAGTCGCGGGCCGGAGTCCGGTGTCCCGACTGGTCGGGGCCTGAGAAATCTCAGGGTGCGCGTTTCCCCGGTCCCCAGCCAGGCCACCGGGCACCCAGCCCGCCCTGCTCAGTCGGTGGCAAGTCGGCCCGAATTTATGTAAGGTCGTTTCCCGGTCAGGGAACCAAATGTTACGGAAAAATGAAACGACCAGACACTGAGGGGTTAGGAGCACGATCTTTATTTACGTGCCCTGGCCCAGAGGAGACAAACTCCAAATTCTGAGCCCAGAACAATAGCCCCACATTCCTTTTATGCTGGGCTAAGTGGGGGAGGGTATTGGGAGGCGTAGTATAGATTTGGCACGAAAAGGGTTTACAGAAGTGGGAGAGAAGCATTTACATCATAAGTCAGGGTAATTAGCATTTCATCTTTGGTATCAGCCTTGATTCCCTCTACAGTGGCACTTGTTCAACTGGTTTCAGGTTGGAGAGGGGTCCTGGGCACATCTGCCTCGAGCCCCTTGCCCACCTGCAGCGCCTTGGTGGCTGCCCCCTGGGAGGCTGGGTGGAGACCGCTGTTTCCAGGCTTGTGTAGGAAAGAGCCTCGCTGGGGAGCAGGGGGGAGGTGACAGGAGAGGAGAAGGGCAGTGTAGAGAAGGGGTGACACGGGCCGGTAATAGTTTCTTTTCTTTTTCTTTTTTTAAGTTACAAATAATGAGCTAGGTCCTTTTGCAGCCTATTTTGCAGATGAGAAATCAGAGCCCCAGGAAAATAAGTACCGTGTCCAGGGATCCTGGCTGGTCCGTAGGCGACCCAAAGTCCTAATGAGCACTGGTGACCCAGGCCTTCCCTTAAGTGTTGGGCATTCCGCTCTCCCAGCCTAATTCCTCCCTCCCCAGCACCTACGACCCTCCCTTCAGGAAGAAGGTTCTGGAACCCAGGGAGTGGCCAGGGTGAGGTCAGACCCTGGTGGCTAGAACACTTCCCTGTACCAGGAGAGGGGAGCAGCTCACCCTGCAGGAATGCCTCCCCTCGGCCAGGCCCCTGCCTGCAGCCCTGGCAGCAGGCGCCCGGACTCAGGGATCCTCCCCGGCCAGCACTGGACACCTGTGTGGGCTGCCTTCCTGACAGCTGTTCCTGGGGAAGCACCAAGGAAAAAACCCAGGCACCGGGCTCATCATCAGACTCAGGGCTGGCTTTGTTCTCCCTGGGCTTGGAATGCCAGAGGTCCCTGCTCTTGGCACAAACCCCAGAATAGAGCCTGCCCTCCCCTGGCCCTCGGCAGTGCCCAGGGACCTGAGGAAGGGACCAGGACCCTGGTGGCTGGGAAGTGGGACTGGCTGCCTGCCCCAGAAGGAAGGATCCACCTCTGAGCACAGCGATCCTGGGCGTACCCTCTGCTCCCAGCCAGACGCCGCACATCCTACTGCAGACAAACAGTCCTACCTCCCCTGCACCTGCAGGAGCAGCCCTGAGGATTTAGGGCATTGTGCCCGTTTTTTGTCTCTGGGCCACAGCACCCAGTGATAGGGGCATCCTTGGTGTTACACAGCCCACATGTGAGGATGGGCACACCTCACCTCGAGGGAATGCTGAGCATGGCGCTTGCTTCCTTCGAACAGTGGCAGCCGTCTCTACTATCATTGACTAAGTATTCTTAAATGCCAGGCACTGTCGAGTGCCTTACGATAGCCCCATTTATTTTCCACGACACCCAGTGAAGCTGAGTTTTGAGGCAACCGGCGCATAGAGGTTGCTCTGGGCCACTCTGGTGCCCACAGAGCCAGGATCTGAACTCAGGCTCAGCTGAATCCCAAGCCAGCGTCCTCTCTACCCTCGTGGGGTGTTTCCAGGGCACAGGCATCGTAATAGTTCCAAGAAAGCTACCGGAATTGTTACGGAAAAATGAAACGACCAGACACTGAGGGGTTAGGAGCACGATCTTTATTTACGTGCACAGGCCCAGAGGAGACAAACTCCAAATTCTGAGCCCAGAACAATAGCCCCACATTCCTTTTATGCTGGGCTAAGTGGAGGAGGGTATTGGGAGGCGTAGTATAGATTTAGCGCGAAAAGAGTTTACAGAGGTGAGAGAGAAGCATTTACATCATAAGTCAGGGCAATTAGCATTTCATCTTTGGTATCAGCCTTGATTTCCTCTACAGAATAAAGTAGAAAAACAAACTAGAAGAACGGTCTCCTTGGTTAGCTTCAGGGGTCGCCAGTGGCCCGTTGGTGGAGGAAGCTTGACCCTTAGTAAGGAGACTTATGTTTCCTGGGCAGTCAGAGAAGATGGGGAGGGAAAGGATGAAAGCAGCTGGAAGCCACTGCCCCACCTGAAAGCCCACGTGGCTGGCAAAGCTTACACACCAGACACGCTGGTGGCAAGAGCGAGCGAATCACACACCTGTGCGTTTTCCGTTCCTGTTTTTTTTCTTTTGCTCTTCAGCTCCGAGGTAAAAATGACAAATAAAATGGTAAGATATTATATTTAAAGTGTACAACGTGGTGCAGTGACTTGATATATGTACATACTGTGAAAGGATTCCCGTCTACGTAACTGACACCTCCGTCACCTCACCTATTTATCATTTTTTAACGGTGAAAACGTTTACATTTTACTCTCCCATATACTCTCCAAATTTTAGTATATACCACAGTGTTGTCAACGGCGGGCACCATGTTCTACACCAGGCCCTCAGGCTTAACCCCACACAGACGTTTTTCTAAGCTCCCCGTCGGAGCGCCCCTCTGCGGGCAGCCGCCCTCCTGCGGCCGCATTTCCTTCTCCGTCCTAGCCGCCGCCCCTGGAGCCTCGGGGAGGGCGCTGTGCCCCGAAGGCTGCTGGTGCTTCATCCACGCTCCCTGTCACCCGTCAGACCGGGTCCCATCTGCTCTGTGACTTCTGTTCCCCAGCAGAACCGCTTCGCTCAGGCTCGCTCGGCAGGGAGAGGGCCCGGCGTCCGCGGGAAGGGCCTTTTCCCGCTTGAACCCTGGCGCGCCTGGCCTTCCCTAACGCGGAGACGGTGCGGGAGTCACGGCGGGTAACTACTGACGAAGGCCTGCGAACCTGGCGCCAAAGCCGGACCCTGGCGCATTCCCGTCCTGCTGTGTGACCTTGGGCAGTCATCGCCTGCCTTCTCTGAGGCC
>PVJD01020167.1:0-10088 GCA_004026545.1 Mormoops blainvillei
TCCTCTTGTAGTTGAGCTTGGGTTGCTGTTAGCAGGTCAATGGGAGGGGTTTACCCAGGCCAGTGAGCTGCAAGGATTGGCTGTGACCACTGACCACCAGCCTTCAGCCTCTTTGGAGGATCAGCTGTGCAGGGTCAGGGTGGTGGTGCTCCGATGTGGTCTGTAGTTATCCGCTGGGTGCATAGGCACCCTGGGGTTTCGTGGGTGGTGCAGGCCAAGGTCAGCCTCCTCAGTATGTTTTGCTCTGCCTGAGCTATAGAGCAATTTGAGATGGCTGCTACCTGTGCTCTGCTTGGAGACTCTCAGGTGAAGGCAAGCTGTGAACCTAGGCTGGCTGCTGCTAGTGCCATGCCTGGTGACACTTAGCAAGTGGTATGGGGCTGAGACAAGCTCTTGCTTGTTTGAAAGGGTTTAGGAAGTTGTGAAGCATGAGCCAGGACTAGCCATTCATATGGAAAAGCCACTGTTAACAGACATAAATTAGGTGGGATGGAGCCTCAGAGGATCTCCAGGGTGGGGCAAACAGTGTTAGCCAGATGAGTCTCAGATGTGACACCCACTCGCCAGTTCTGTGGCTCTACCTGCCTTTCTGTCTGGGAGAAAGCTGGTCCCCAGCTCTTGCCTTGATTCCAAACACTTCCTTTCTTCCCTGTGTGCCACTGGTACATTTCAAGCTGCAACCCTGGTGCTGGAGCTCAGAGTGAGTCTAAGCAAGTTCATGAGTCAGTTCTTAAAGGGGAACTGCTTGGAACTCTAGAAGTTTCTTCCACCAACTCAATCCCCACTGGTTTTTGCAGCCAGAGGTTATGGGGACTTATGTTCCTAGCACTGGAACCCTGTGTTGGGGTCCTGGCTTGGGGCTGAGACTCCTCGCTCCTGAGGTATCCCTCCCGAATTCTTATCTGACACAAGTGGATGTGGGACCAGATAATTCAGTTTCCATCCCTTCTACCAGTCTGGATGGATGTGGTTTCTTTAATTCTGTAGTTGTCAGACTTCCATTCACCTCAATTTCTGATGGTTCTGAATCAAGAGCACTAAACATTTCAAAGCAAAACAGCTGTACTGGAATGTTTTATCTTTGATTAAATCTACACAAGAGTCTTGTGACTCTTTCAAGTCATTTAATTATTGGTTTTGCTCTTGCGGTTTGGCACCTTTCACGAAACAGTTTCGAGTACTCCCTTCTAAATTCTTCTCAATGATTCCTTCCCTTCCAGTTTCCAGCTATGGCTCTTTCAGAGTCCATTGATGGACTTGAACAATCTGTAACTCCTTTTTTTTTTTACTTTTCCATTTTGAAAATTGTTAATTTGTCTCAGAGCACTTACCTATAGTTAACTAAAGTGCAAATAATAAAATGTCAACCTAAAACTCTAACTTTCTGTTCCTCTACCGCGTTCTACTGTTTATTATTTTCCTTTAGGCACCTCCTGGTAGAACAGGATACATTTGCAGTGAGCCTCTTTCTAGTGATGGTGGCAAGAAAGAGGATTAAAGATCTAACCATATTATGCCAACTGTGACCACATTTAGCTGTATTAAGAGCCATGGCTTGACTGGCATCATAGTCAAATCTGTGTAATCATTATCATATTGGGATAATAACATTGGAAAGCTATTTGACAAAGTTATGACCTTTACACCTGAGTGGAGAAACAGGAAGCTTACTAAGTCGATACCTATGAAAAATATGAGTATGAAGAAAATTAATGAAAAAGATACATACAGATCGTTCCTGTCTGCAGGTCATAGTCAAAGGCATCCACAGAGTAGGACAGGCTGTCGATGTAATAGAAGATCTTGTGGTCCAGGGACCAATCCAAACCATTGGAGATGTCCACCTGGTCAAAGTATTTTTCCACATGGTGGTCAGGAAAGAGGGAGTACAGGGAACCTTGGTGCCGTTCCAAAACTGCTGGGGCTGTTTCCTCAGCCATGGTGCCTACAAAAACCAAAGACCACTGAGCCCAGCCCCACAGCATCCTGCCCATGGCAACACCACCTTTTCTCACCAGGGTTCCTTCCTGTGATTAAATTAATGAATTTATAGAATCACAACGCGGGTCCCATATTTTTAGAATTTAGCCTTTATTGTATTTTTCCCATTACCATGTAGTTCCCTTATACCCCCCTTCCCCAGCAATCACCACACTGCTGTCCATGTCCATGAGTCCTTTTTCCTTTTTGCTTGATCCGTCCACCCCCTAACCTACCCATACCCTCTGGGTCCTATATTTAAAAAAAATGATAACTACCTTGCTTATAATGCAAACCAAAACTACACGGGTTCTAGTTCCAGATAAGAAGGAGTACATATTCACCAACCTTATTTTCTCCCATTGAGCACAACTACACAACTATACAACCTGGACAAAATGCATGGCATAGTTGTTTGAGAACTTTGGAAAGCAAATATTAGGAATCTCAGGGAAGAATACGAGAGTTTGAACTACGACCTAGTTGGTGGTGAGTTCTCCATTTTATCCTCCAGTGTGTCCCAGCCTGAACTCAGTACAGCCTGAAACTTGCAAGTGAATACTGTGGTGCAGACACATATCCAAGAGAAACCTTCTAGATCTGGTTCAAGAAGTAGAAAAGGAAACTCCTGAGGTTCAGAGAGAGCAGAAGAAATACCCTGGTTGTTTTCCACTCCCTTTTCTCCATTCTGTCATGCATCGGTCCTGAGGCAATTCTGCAGTAAGGGGTAGCAACAGCAGAGAGTGTCCAGCAACAGGAAACTACGGAAATCAAAACTCGGAGGAAAAGAGACACTCCTCTTCATTCGGTGAAGTTAAAGCTCCAAAAGGGCAGAACCAGACACTGTTGCTTTTATGTTCTGTCTCTCTCTGTCCTTCTGCCACTTACTTGGCCCTGGAGGCAGCACAATCATAGGGATGGATGGTTTCTGGCTGGAGGAATGAAAGGAGAGCTCAAGCAACGTGGAAAGTAAGAGATGATGCACAAGAATGCAACCCCACAAAACTCTCAGTGATCTCCTGGGCTCATCTTTTATTTGTACATGCATGGATCTGATTCTAATTAGCATACTAAGGGCTGAGAGTGGTGCTGTGGATAGAATTCCTTCTATGTCTCAGACTGACCACTGGGTGGCATGCATGAGGGACAATTCCTAATGGCAGCTAAGAGAAAGCAGGTTGGAACTTGTGGTCTGAACCTAAACATACAGTTTACTTACTAAAATAAATATATAACCATTCTCCATAGGCTTTAAACAACACTCGGGGTCTCATAATACAATAGTCAAAATGTCCAGAATACCATCCAAAATTACTTGGCAACACAAAGAAGCATGAAAATCTTAATTCATACAGAAAAAGAAGCAACAGATGCAGAAAACAAAATGGTGCAGATGTTGGAATTATTTGACAAAGATTAAAGCAGGTCTTATGAGCAATTTGTAAACAGTCTTGAAATAATACTCAAAATAGAAAATATCACCAAAGAAATAGAAGATATAAAGACTAATCAAATGAAAATTTTAGAACTGAAAAATAAAATAACTGAACTAAAAAATCTCTCTGGATGGACCCAATAGCAGAAAAGAGATGACAGAGGAAAGAGTCAGTGTACCTGATGGTAGATCAATAGAAATTGTCCAATCTGAATGACAGAGATAATAAAGATTGAAAAAAAATGAACAGAATTTTAGGGACCTGTGGGACAACAACAAAAGGGCTAACATGTGTGCCACTGGATTCCTAGAGAAGAGGAGAAAGAATACAGGGCCAAAAGCACAAAACTGTAGATCCAAGAGGCTGAGCAAACCCAAAACAGGATAAACCCAAAGAAACCTAGACCCAGATACATCATAATCAAATTTCTGAAAACTAAAATAGAAATCCTTGAGATCAATGAAAGAAAAATGATATAATAAATATAGAGGTATAATGATTTCAATGACAAGTTTTTCATGAGAAAACATGGAGGTCAGAAGGAAGTGACACATTTGCTGAAAGAAAAAAAAAGTGTCAACCTAAAATTCCATATTCAGTGAAAATATCCTTCAAGAATGAGGGTGAAATAAAAACATTCTTATATAAAGTACAATCAAGAGAATTCATAGCCAGTGGACCTGCTTTAAAAGAATTGTTAAAGGAAGTTCTTCAGGCAGAAGGGAAATTATACCAAAAGGAATCATGGAACATAAGAGATGAAAGAAGAGCAATAGAAAGAGTAAATATATGAGTAAATATAATAGACTATTTTTCTCTTTAGTTCTTTAAAATATTTCTGATTGTTGAAAGTAAAAACTACATTTTTGGCAAAAGCTAAATTTTCTGATGGGAGTTTCAATGTATGTATATAAAGACAACTATAGCATAAAGAAGTGATTACCAGCTGAAGTGGTAAAATATTGGTTCTAGATATACTGAAAAGTTAATTACATATTTTGCAATCCCTTCAGCAACCCTTAAAAAAACAACTATACAGCTCTGGCTGGTGTAGCTCAGTGGATTGAGCATCGGCCTATGAACCAAAGGGTCGCCGGTTCAATTCCCCAGTCAGGGCACATGCCTGGGTCATGGGCCAGGTCCCCAGTGTGGGGTACATGAGAGGCAACCAAACATTGATGTTTCTCTCCCTCTCTTTCTCCCTCCCTTTCCCTCTGTCTAAAAATTAAAAAATATAATAAAAATAAAATCTTTAAAAAAATTATACGAAGAGATATGGTGAAAAATCATAATAAATAAATTAAAATTATATTCTAAAAAGTGTTCAAATAACCCAAAAGAAGGCAAGAAGGGGGAAACAGAGGAACAAAAAATACAGGGGAAAAAAAGAAAACAAGTAATAAAATAGTAGATCTAAATCAAAGCATATCAATAATTACATTAAATATAAATAATATAACTATATCAAGACAGAGACTGTCAGAAGGAATGAAAAAAATTTTACTCCTCACCTGAGTGTATGTTTATTGATTTTAGAGAGAGAGGAAGGGAAAGAAAGAGAGAGAAACATCGATGTGAGAGAGAAACATGGATCGGTTGCCTGCTGTACGTGCCCTGACTGGGAATCGAATCTGCAAGCTTTCGGCGTACAAGGTGACGCTCCAATCCACTGAGCCAGCTGGCTAGGGCAGAAGGAATATTCTTATAAAAATCCAACTATATTGTCTACAAGAAACTCACTTCGAAAATAATGATATAGGTAGCTTAAAGGTAAAAAGATGGAAAAATATATAGCATGCAAATACCAGTCAAGACAAAACTGGAAAGGCTATGCTTATATCAGAACGGTTATGTTAATAGCAGACAAAATATACTTACAGCAAAGAAAATTACCAGAGATAAACTGGGGTACTACACATTGAAAATTCACTAAGGAGACATAGTAATCCTCAATGTTTGTGCTTAACAACAGAGCTTCAAATACACAAAGCAAAAGTTAGAACTGAAAGGAGAGAGAAATAGATAAATCCACAATACTTGTTGATGTTGGCATCGCTCTCTCAGTAATAAATGCAAGTAGAGAATCAGCAAAGAAATAGAAGAACTGAACAGCATCAACCAACTGGATCTAAGGACGTTTATAGAACACTCCACTCAATACATTCTTCTCAAGTGTGCATGGGGTATTCACTTAGATAGATTGGAGTGTAATTTCAGGGGACAGAGCAGAGTTTGACTCTAAGGGGGACAGAGCAGAGTTTGACTCTAAGGAAGAAACTGGAAAGCTCATTTACTTTACCAAGCTCCATCTGAAAGAAGAGTGGACCAGAACTGGAAAGCCTGAATAGCAAGCAAGACATGACAAATTCTCCCTGCTGGAGAGAAGGATGCTCACCTGGCAGCTTCTTGCTACAGGGCAGTTGGGTTTGTTTCCTTAATTTTCCTCCCCATTATCTGCCTCACAGAAAAGAGATGCCTGGAACATGAACATGAACCTCCTGCTGCTCAGAAAAGCTCTTTCTTAGTAGGAGGGAACAACCTGGGGCCTTGGTTTATACCTTGATAACCAGCAGTGGGCAAGACAGGTCAGGCTTTGGGTGTGGTGAGTACTCCAGAGTACTACCTACTCTCTCCGGACTCCATCTAGAGTATCAGATGACCCCACTCTTTTCTGGTCCAGGGACACCTCTCAGCACCTGCTGAAAGATATGGACTCCCTAAAAAAAGATGCTCAGGTGTTTCTGGCAGATGCACACCACCAATATATATCTCACGATGATATCTACAATTTTAAGGGGTCTCCTGAGGGCACAGGTTAAGAACTGGGGGCCCCAGGATAAAAACCCAGGCCTCTGAGGGCATCTTTATTTTGTCTCACAAAGTACCACAAAACTATAAACTTCTAGCAATAGTGCAGTGAGAAAATCTATTTCAACAGGAGGTAAAGTATCCAATTATATTTCTTTATGCTGCAGAAATTACTGGCAGAAGGGCTGCCAACAAATTTTCATCTTTAATTTGTCAACCCGTCCTGGACCGGGAAGATAGGGAGCAACCCACAGCCAGCTGCTCAGATCTCACCTGCCTCGCCATATTGAAAGTGAACGGAGCCAGGACAGCATGACGGATAATGGGAGCGGGCAGTGTGGGGAGGCGAAAACAGCAGGGATTTAGAATCAACTTTGGCTACTTTACAGGGTTGTTATGATGGCGGGCACATGAGAAATAGGTATGAAATGCATTATTTAAGTTCAAACTGTAGTTAAAATTCATTCAAAGCTATATATAAGTCATTCTACGACCATCACCGTAAAGATTTGTTCAAACGAGAATCATCAAAGAATGTAAAACCTAAGTGAGAAATTTTGATGAGGACCAGAGTATTTGCTTGGACATAAGTATCTCCCCATTTTGTAGCCAGCACCAGGATGGCCACTAAAGGTCCCTGCATCCCAGTATTCATACCCTTGTACAGTTCCCTCCACCGTTGCCTGTCTGACCTACAGCACATGGCAGAAGTGATGACATGCCACTTTCGACATTGGTTATAATAAAACTAGCCTCCACCTTGGTCCCTTCCTCCCTCCTCTCTCTCTCATCACCGGCTCTGGGGAAAGCCATGTTCTAAGCAGCCGTTTGAAAAGGTCCACTTGGTAAGGGACAGAAGCCAAGCCTTCACATGAATGAGTTTAGAAGCAGATCCTCTAGGTTTCTTCAGAGACTCCAGTCTCTTCTGAGGCTATAGCACCAACCAACAGCTCAACTGCAATTTCATGACAGAACCCTGAACGAGAACCACCCAGATTCTTGACCTTCAGAAAGGGTGTGAGGTAATAAATGTTTGTTATTTTAAGCCATTATATTTCAGGGTAATTTGTTACATAGCAAGAGATAACTAACAAGCCCTATGAAATGTTTATAAATTGCAATGAAATAATAACTGTGCAGTAGAGAAATCCGAGAAGACCTTGATCGGTTGATCAAAATTAACATTGCCAGTTAGGGACGGAATATCACCTATGCAGTATTCTAACCGTGAATGTATAGCATCAGTCCAACCAAAAGGAAACATTAGACAAACATAAAAACATGAGGAACATGAGGACTGTTCTATTGAAAACGGGCAGAGTTGGGTTAGGACTGTGTTCTTTAAAAATGGCAATGCCATAGCCCAGGCCAGGTGGCTCATTTGGTTGGAGCGCTATCCCATACACCGAAAGGTTCCAGTCAGGGCACATACATAGGTTGTGGGTTTGATCCCTGGTCAGGGTGCGTATGTGAGGCAGCTGATTAATGCTTCTCACATCGATGTTTTTCTCTGTCGCTCTCAAATCAACAAACATATCCTCGGGTGAGAATTAAAAACATGGCAATGTCATAAAAAACAAAGAAAGGCTATATTCTGTTCCAGATTAAAGAAGATTAAAGAGACATGACAACCAAAAGCAGTACATGATCCTAGACTGGATCCTGTACTGGAAGATAAAATGCTATAAAGGACATTAAAAATTAACCAAATGGTCAATTGACAAAACTGCAATACAGATAGCATGTCAGATAAAATATCGTATCAATGTTAAATTTCATTACGTTGATAACTATACTGTGGTCATGTAAGAATATGCCATTTTTCTTGGGAAATTCACACTGAAGTATTTTAGTAGTGAAGGCACATGATATACGCAACTTCCTTTCAAGTGATTCTGGAGAAAAATTTTATATATGTAGAGAGAGCAAATGGAACAAACTGTTGACAATAGGTGAATTCAAATAAAGGGTATAGGGGGTGTTTGTACACATCTTAATTTTTCTGTAAATTTGAAATTATTTCTGTTTTAAACATCAACAATACTTTTGTGTTTAAAACTCATTTAAACAAAACAAAAGAAATCCCCTTATTTAAACCACAAAACTGCCATACAAATTTTAGTCTCTGTTAGGGACAGAAACCGAAAGGAATTACTACGAAGTTTTTCTCATGGGATTTTGTAAAGTGATACAGATTACTCGAGTAATAATAAAAGAACCCAAGACCAATTATGTACAGCACTTTTTCCACTAAAGCAGTGAGACTTTCTCCCAAGCTCAGTAAGTAGGTGCTAAAGATAAACCATACCAGCATAGTATCTCCCAGCAGGATCCACCTTCCCGTCATTGAATCGATTGTTTTTCTTGTCTTTATCTACTGTGGCCAGGACAGTGACTGACTGATCTTCCCAGTTCAAAGCACAGAACTTTGTTCCAATTGTGGCAACATAGCCTCCCGACTGGCGGAGGGCCACAGAGCTGACTGGGGCATCTGCAGAGGCAAAAACAACGGTCAGGATGCAGCAAGCAGCCCAGTGCCAAAGAGCATGCTGAGGCTATCACGCCACCTGGCGTCTCTAAGAGGATTGCAGTTCTTTTGACAATGGGAGCGCTCTCTTCCTTCTGTTGAACTGTGAAGCCTACATAAGCGAGTATATTTGTTGATAATAAACTCCATGCGCTGTTCTGGACAGCAGGGACAGAAAGGTGAATGAAGTCCAACTCTACTGGAAGCTCCCAGTCTAGCAGAGTAGGCGAAACACAGCAGCCACCTCACTCTGGGGCAGGCGCCACATGGAGTTCAGAGGTGAGGTTCCTAATGGGGAGGCGGCACCAGAGCACTTGTCACGGAACACAAGACGCTCACTTTGCCTGACCTCCAGCAAATTCAGAGACAAGCTCTGTTTAGTTCCAGAAACGAGGTTTTGTGACAGCCTTCTCTCTCTGCAATACAGGACTTTCTTTTTTAAGGGACCCTATTTAATTAAAATTTAAATAAAAATAAAAATTTATTTAAATTAAAGGTTTATTTAATGTAATTACTTAAATAAAGTTAACTTGATTAAAATATTTTATTGGAATGTAATTTAAATTTAATTAAAATTTGTGTAATTTAAAATTGTTTCTCAAATCTGTTTTGCAAGTAGTAATAAACAGATAGAAATGTGGATGCAGTGATAAAACAGTCACATGCCTTCATTATTTTCCTATATTTTGTATTTTTAAATTTAGGTTGTCTGGGTTTAATATTTTTTCCGTGGATAAGGAAACTTCTTTTTTTTTTTTTTATGTGGAGAGATTGATTATCATGGTGAGCAGTCATGGGAAACAAATCCTATTCAGTGCAAGGTGCTCTGGGTGCTCTGGGATCAGCTCTCAGCAAAAAGCTGTGTTCAGAAGATTTGAGCCACTGAGGATCCCAGGGAACATGCAGGACACTATTAGGCAGGTGACATTCATTCTCATTAGGGATCCCAGCTTGTGGCTTGAGGTTTCTTTTTTTTTCCCTTTAAAATGGGGGAAAAGAATGGGGGAGGGAGAAAGAGAGGGAGACATCAATGTGTGGCTGCCTCTCACATGCCCCCTGCTGGGGACCTGGCCCTCCATCCAGGTATGTGCCCTGACTGGGGAATTGAACTGGTGACCCTTTGGTTCACAAGTGGACACTCGATCCACTGAGCTACACCAGCCAGGGCGTGAGGCTTCTGTTAGCTTTCTAAAGTACTGCTGACACCACAAGCCCTTTCCATGGTTTAGGGAGGGGGCTACAGATTAGGGTAAGAATATACTGATAATGTGTGCATGCTGGGAAACAGAGACTAGGAAAGGCGTGGGTCCCTCCCCCCACTCTGACCTCAGCAGTCA
>PVJD01020168.1:0-10085 GCA_004026545.1 Mormoops blainvillei
TTCCTGGATGTCCTGGAAGTCTATTTCCTTTGCCAGATTAGGGAAGTTCTCCATTATTTTTTCAAATAAGTTTTCAATTTCTTGCTCTTCCTCTTCTCCTTCTGGCACCCCTATGATTCAGATGTTGGAACATTTAAAGTTTTTGTCCCTGATGTTCCTCAGCCTCTCCTCATTTTTTTTGAATTCTTGTTTCTTCATTCTGTTCTGGTTGTATGTTTATTTCTTCCTTTTGTTCCAAATTGTTGATTTGAGTACTGATTTTCTTCCCTTCACTGTTGGTTCCCTGTACATTTTCCTTTATTTCACTTTGTATAGCCTTCACTTCTTCCTTCATTTTGTCACCAAGCTCACTAATTTCTGAGAGCATCCTGATTACCAGTGTTTTGAACTCTGTATCTGGTAGTTTGTCTACCTCTTCATTGCTTAGTTCTTTTTCTGCGGTTTTGATCTGTTCTTTCATTTGGGCCATATTTCTTTGTGTCAGCACACCTGTTATCTTGTAAGGGGTGGAATCTTAGATGTTCACTAGGGCAGGGCAAGCCACTTGGTTGCATTGCGGTGGGGGGTTGTCAGAGAGGGAACAATCCTGCTTGCTAGCTTGCAAGGCTCTCGCTCCATTTCCCATCTCTCCCCTTGCTTCTCACAAGTGGATTGTGCCCTTTCAGGTGCTGATTCTCAGGTAGGTGGGTTTGTATACATTCTAGGACCCCGTTGGCTTCTCCAACAAACTGTCCTGTGAGACTGGGAGTTTCTTCTGCTGCAACCCCCACAGGTCTTTTACAGCCAGAGATTTTGAGGCTTTAGTTTCCCACACTGAAAACCAGGGTTTTGTGGTCTGTCTCACTCCTCATTGTTCCTCCTGGCCTATACATGCACAAATGTGTCAGCCAGCCCCCACCTCACCAGTACAGTCCACCACCTTCCTGCAAGCCCTCTCTGCCCCAGCTACCCATCTCCAACCCTCCTACCAGTCTGAATGAAACTTTCTTTAACTCTTTGGTTGTCAGACTTCCATGCAATTTGATTTTCTGGCAGTTCTGTGTGTTTTTTTTTTAATTGGTTGTTAATCCTTGTTTTGGTTGTGTGAGGAGGTGAACTGTTTCTACCTATGCCTTCGTCTTGACCAGCACTGTCTTTTTTTCTGAAGAAATAAAAATGTACTAGCAGTTTTGGTACTTACACAACAGACATAGAAAGTCCTCAACAACCACTTACATCAGTATCAATTTCTCACCTATAAAATGGAAATATCAATCCCTGTTGTTAGACTGCATTTTCAAAAATAGCCATAAGTAATATTTCTGGTCCCACATGCTCTTCTAAAACCTTGCTACTCACTATCTGGAGTCTATCTTTCCTCCCCTTGAACTTAAGAGGGATTTTGTGACTATCTGGATGAACAGGATGTGGCATGCATGCTTACCTAGCTTAGGTCATAACAAGTGATATGACCTCTTCAGGCCCTCAGTCTCAAGGGATGGCCCCGTTATCACACTGGGAGGAAGGCCAAAGTAGCTCACTTGGAGGTTCTCTGTGGAGAGGTCCACATGAAGAGGAGCCGAGGCTCTGAGCCCAATACCAGTGTCAACTGTCAGACAGGTGAGTAAATGATTTGTCACATGATTCCATTCTCCAGCCTTGTGTCTTCCAGTTGAAGGCCCTGATACCAGCAAAGACAAATTGAACCCACAGTGATCTGTCCAAATTCTAAAACCATAGGTTTCATAAACTTACATGAATGGTTGCTTTATGCCACAAAATTTTGGGGTAATTTGCTATGTAGTCATGCATCTGTAACACCTATCTAACAGAATTATTCAACACATATAGGAGAATTCCTGCAAAACATGAATTTATTCTGTATGTTAAAAAATGTTATTTGTACAAATGTACTACTTACAATATTAGTTTTATTCTTTTATCCACATTCCCTCTCCCATTGCTTAAAGGTTTATACAGTTGTATAGTTTTATTTATTTTGGTTTTTTTTAAGATTTTATTTATTTATTGTTATAGAGGGGAAGGGAAGGAGAGAAACATCAACGTGCAAGAGAAACATTGATCAGGTGACTCTCACACACCCCCAACTGGGGGCCTGTCCCACAACCCAGGCATGTACCCTGACAGGGGAACAAACCAGTGGCCTTTTGCAGGCTGGCACTCAATCCACTGAGCCACACCAGCCAGGGCTGGTTGTATAGTTTTAATAAATGTTAAGTACATAATCTCCATCTGTAGAGTTTAAAATCATTAAAAACATTTATAATAATCTCAACACAGTGAATTCCAGGGGTTAGGATCATGGCCTGGGAACAAGCAGGAGGCTTACATTCCCATGGGAAGTCTTCATATTTTGAATTGTTTTACTGGACAAATGAAATCCTGAACACTCCATCTGCCAAGGTGAGAAACACCTTAAGTGCTCCTAAGATTCAAGGGGAAAGAACTTAGAATACAGGGCCATGTTTATTTTCCAAAATCTATAAAAAAAACTACTTAAGGAAAATTGAGAGATTTATCTATCGCACACAAGTTCCCAAGTACTGTGAATATAAAACTATATTCACTATAGTTCTTGCCATCAAGAAGTTCACAATCTCATATCTCATAAACAGGTTATTAAACAAACTATCAATCCATTGTGGTAAGTAGACGAGATAAATAGAAGAGATAAAATCTTGAGATTAGTCCAGTTTGTCAATACTTACAGTTTATCAAAGAATAATGGCATGTGATACTATATATAATAAGAGATTTACCCTATTTCTTGAATTTTTTAAAATTAAAAATGAATTACTTCCTTAGAATTGCAATGTATATAATTTAGGGCTCATACCTTCAAAGTACTTAAGTATACAAAAGAGTGACTAGCAAGGGAGCATGTTAGAGTGTTGGGAGTCCTGCTTGACAAAGGCATGTAGTAAATTATTTCTGTTCCACACACATTTTCTTTCTCCTCTTTCCAAATGAATTTCTGCTAATGGCTTGAAATGAGGGTTAGGGAGGCGGGGAAGACAGAAGCTGAAGGAAAACAGAGGACCAGAGCAACATACACTACTTTCATTCTGAATTGATTTTCTACCAAATAGTACTGCACCCAGTATTTTCCAATATCAGGAGATACCCTGTAGGGTTTTGCAAAATCAATGAGGTAACTGTATACTATTGTGACACTATTGTGAAATCATCATCACCACTGAATATTTATTAAGGATCCCTCTGCACAACCCTAGGACAACATAAGAGCAAGTAGGCAGGCAGAACTCCTGCGGCAAGGAACTGCGTCCCAACAGGAGGGTGTAGTATTCCCATCAAAGGCTGAAAATAATTCTTCTTTACTTATAAAATGAACATGGGAATTTTCATTACTTATCTCCAGCCAAAAGGTCTTTGGGGGATAATCATAGAGCCTTTATCAGAATACTTAATATGGATTTTACCAAAGGAAGAGTTAATCTTTAGAATGACTTCTTGTATGCGTATGTGTTAGGTCAAGCATTATCAAATGAGACACAGTTTTGGCTGAAACATTTTTCAAGAACAAAGTTCATTCTTAGTCTCTCTCTCCTTTTTAAAATTGCCTTAACATTCTTTTGAAGAGCAAAGCTAGTCACTGTTCTAAATGCTTCATAGGCATGCACTCAATCCTCACAACAATCCTTGGAGGTAGGTACTTCTATTATGTCATTTTATAGAAAAAGAAACTGAAAACAGTGGGATTATATAATGTGACCAAAGCTGCTAAGGAGGAAGTATTAGAACTGGAATTCAAACTCAGGCAATCTAACTCTACAGTCTGAATTCTATTTATTTTGCCATACTGCCAGACTGTGTACATGCCTCTTCCCCTTTGTATAAGCTGTGTCAGGACCACATAACAATAGTTTTCTTTCACTTATTTGCCCTTCCACAGAGATGCTTCCATGCACCTGTGCATCTTCCAGCAGCATTGGCTCATTCTGTGAAGAATGGTCTTCCTTCGTTAAGGAGTTGTTCCACATCATGTTGATTTTGGGCCATGCAACCATCAGTAGCCCAATGTCAGTCTGTTAAAGACAAAACCATTTCTGTTTCTCAACAGAATCACTCATATTCTGAGCTGAAAATAAGAACTGTCCTGTTGAGGTGTCAAGGGAAGCTTACTTACATTATGAAGTGTTTCTAACAAATGTTTTGGAGATTTTAAAAGGGTAGCTTCCTAAATATCTGAGGCATTTACAAACAACCCAAGCTTTATTTGTGGGTTGGATAATCTTCTTGAAAACTAGCAAAGCTGTTGCAATATCTGTTTATCAATTGTCCAGTGATATCGACAAATGTTTTCTAAGGTCAAAATAATCAAAATGGTATTCTAGATCTTTGATTTGAAATGGGCATTGTTAATATAATTTTGGCATTCTTTAACAGGTTCAAAGTGGAATCAGAGATCTATGTTTATAAATTTTATAATCATTCCACAAAGTTCAAGATGTTTGGCAATGCTTGGAAACTTGAAAAAAGTAATAAAGGTTAACATGAGGAATCCAAAGCTGCCTTGTATGGTAATGCTGATGCAAACTAGCACATACTTCAGCATTACAAGTTGAGCAGTGACTTTAGGGATGGACCAGTGTGTAGCTGCAGAAATAGCTAAATATAATAACACTGTGGCTTGCCCATTACACAAAGAATAAGGGACTTTGGAAAATTTACACTTAATGTCTCAGCTTAGGAAAAACTTTAGAGAAAAGAAAAAGGAGAAAAAAATAAGAAAGAAAGAAAAAGGAAGGAAGGAAGGAAGGAAGGAAGGAAGGAAGGAAGGAAGGAAGGAAGGAAAAGGCAGAGAGACAGAGACAGAGAATTATGACCTTATTTATTTTTTGGCCTCATTTACTGAGTATTCACAGCCTCCTTGACTCTTTTTCATCATCAACAGTTCAACTTTGCCTTGGAGTTGTAAACTCTACACTTTTGCCAACCTGGAATGCACACCGCATTCCTTCCCAGCCCAAGCCCATTCTGAATACATGCTCTCAAACTCTGCTGCTATCCCGAGCTCTTGATTTGTTGGCATCCAGTAAAAGAGGTTTCCTTATGAATCATAGTGCATAGGGAGGTTGAGTGGTATAATCTACACTTGTGCCATAATCGTATGGAATGTATTTGAAATAGAAGTCAGAAATCTAGAGTTTAGTTCAACATCTGACTTCATGCACATTCTCAAGACATTGGAGTACAGTAAGGAAAAATCAGTGTCTCTCCTGCTATGGAAAAACTTATTCCCATAAGACTGTCTCCAAAGGGATAGGAACCAAATTGCACATGATAGGGCTTCAAGGTCCCTGATTAGGAAAGAGTCTGTTTTGTGACCCTTTTAGATGACCCAGTTTTCCTATGTGGGTAATAAAAGTAGTTCCTCTTTTGGTGAGCCGAAGTGGAAAGATGTGTGTTGAGAATACACGGTTGTCATAGACAAAGGCTTTTATCAACTGTGTTGAAAAAATGTAAAATCTGCTGGATCACACCTTTAATGGTAAGAAGAAGGCTGACCTGGTAGGGTGGCTCAGTTGGTTGGATGGAACATTATCCATCTACCAAGGGGTTGTGGGTTCGATCCCGAGTTGGGCACATATGGAAGGCAACCAATCAATGTCTCTCTCTCTCTCCCTCTTTCTCTCTCTCTCTCAGGTCAGTGAATGTATACTCAGGTAAGGATAAAAAAGAAAGAAAGCTAAAGAATATTGCAAGATAGGTGTGTTTATAAAAGTCAGAACAAATGTGAGAATACTGTTTCCAACCCTGTTTCTTATTTGTTTGCAATAAGATCAATTTTTCTTACCAGTAATAGGCATTTATCTGACAAAATGTATTAACACTTGTTGATTTTGATTAACATTCAAAGAAACAAGTCAACTTATTTACCTCATATACCTTGTAAAATATATTTTCAAATATAGGTGAGTGATGTCAGAAAAGAGGAATGAAAAATCAATAATCTATTTTGAATGCTTATCATTTTGGTTTGATACAAAATTCCCTTCAGTATCTAGAATCTAATATGGACACTTGGCATAGCTGATGTCAGCAAATTCACCAGATAATAGTCTCATCAGCATATAGAAAATATCAAGACTGTGTTCAATCATGTATTCAACAATTAATCAGTTAGAGTTTAGCAAAACTGTGGTGTTTGTGAGGTGTACAAGAAGCCCAGGGGCTCAAGAAGCTCACCATGTGGGCAGAGAAGCAGACATGCAAACATGTAGTTATTATGCAGTGTGTTAAACCCTCAATAGAGGGCTGCAGGAAGGGAGCAGAGATAAGGAAAGCAAAGTAGATTTTAGGGAGGAAGGCAACATTTGAACTGGGTCATTAACAGGAGTATAAGTGACATACTACAGTGAGTGTTCCTGGCATAGAGTTTCTAAAACCCTTGGAATTCCCTAAGTGATGAGAGAGATAAATATGTCTTTAGTCATTCATAACAAGTCCCTTTCAACCGTACTTGAGTTTGCCAGATTAGAGGGTTGAAAGTTTCTGCACCACTCCAGGACTGCTGGGAAAGGGAGAGGGGCTGGAGACTGAGGTCAATCACCAATGGCCAATCAATTATGCCCAAGTAATGAAGGCTCCATAAAACCCTCAAAGGACAGGCAGGGTTGGAGGGAGTTTAAGGGTTGGTGGACATGTGGAGTTGCTCAGAAAGTGGCGTATGCTGGGAGAAGGTGTGGAAGAACCTCAGTCCTTCTCCACACCTTGCCTTCTGGTGATCTCTCTCATCTGGCTGTTCCTGAGTTATATCATTTTATAGCAAACCAGAAATCCACTAAATAAATTGTATACTGAGTTCTGTGAGTCACTTTAGCAAATTAATTGAAGCTGGGAATTGTAAAAAGCTCAGAATGATAGTCAGCCTTTCAGACGTACAGGTAACAACCTGGACTTGCAATTGGCTTCTGAAGTGGCGGGAAGGCAGTCTTGTAGGTCTGTCCTTGACCTGTAGGATCTGCTGTTATCTTCTGCTGTTGTAGATAGTGTCAGAATTGAGTTAAATTGCAGGGCATGCAGTTGGTGTGACAGAATTGTTTGGTGTGGGAAAATCTATCACACATTTATTGATCAGAAATGCCAGAGTTGAAGTAATGTAGTATGATAGTAAGGAAACACACATCTGGTCACAGAAGCGTTCTCTGTAAGTAGTAAAAGAGATACACAGGAGGAGTGTGTGTGTGTGTGTGTGTGTGTGTGTGTGTGTGTGTTTTCCATTAGAGATTGAGCAGTGAAGGGCATTCTAGACAGAGGGCATAGTTTTTGCAGTAACAAGACAAGAATATGGGGTGTAATGAGGTCATAGTAGTAGTTTTGATTGATGAAAGAGAGAAGATGTTGAAAGGTACAGTGATAGAATTTGGCCTGGTAAAAACAGGCAAGGTATGAGTTTCATTGTTAGGAGTATGGGTTCTATAGCAATATCTTCCTAAAGGTATTTTATGAAATAGTAACTCTATAGACCACTTGTTTCTTGCATTATATATAGTGAACTATGGTGAACAAAAGGTTTCATGTTCATGTAAGTTTGAGAAATGCTGGACTTACATCTGCAGAACTTCTCAGAGTCTTCAGTATGTTCATCTATATGGCTATACAAGACATGCTAACTAAGAATTTCCCACACTTCTTGCACATACTGCACATACAATGGAACCCTTTTTTCAGCAAGTAATTTCGAAAAACCAGTGTTCCACATAAGGTAATTTGGAAATGCTGCTATAAACAATTGCATGGAATCAAGGCCTTATTGTTGAAGGTCGGAGAAATTAATGGCTAAATTTGCATTTCAGAAATGCAACTTTGGCAAGATCCTGGAAGAAGGATTAGAATAGATACAGAGTTATGTGATGGTTTGGGAAGCTAATGCAACAATCTCAGCAAAGGCGATGGTGGTGGAGAAGAAAGGTTGAATTTGAGAGATTTTCAGAACTGACAGCACCAAAGGGCAAGAAATGAAGAAGCAAATGAGAAGAAAATAGTAAATAAACACTTAAGCAAGTAATAATGGTAAAATTATCCATAAGGAGACAGATAGATACCCTGTGCCTGCTGATGTGAGGTACTGAGAAGGACACAGTATGACTTACATTATATTTCTGACAACAGTGCCTAAACTGAAACTAACTTTGAAAAAACATCAGATATACCCAAATTTATATACATAAAATCAATGGACTGTACTCTCCAAAAATATCTATGTCATAAAAGACAAAGTCCAAAGAACCACACCAGATAAAGAAATATGAAAACTAAGTGCAATTGTGATTCTAATTCCATGCTGGACCAGCAAAAAATATGCTGTAAAAGGATTAAAGAATTAATCTAAATGTAAACATTAAACAGTGTTAACATTTAAAGTTGGTGACCAAATCAGGTAAAGGGCATATGGAAATTCTTAGTACTATTTACAATATTTCTGTACATTTAAAATTATTGCAAAATAAAAAGTTTTAAAAAATGGGTCAGCAATTCTACTTGCAAAGCCAGCAGGTACAAAATATAAATCAATGATGATTCTGCAGTTTCTAGCTTCAGTCCAGTATATAGGCTGGGAAGTAACAGGTTTGACAGAGAAAGATGGTGAATTCTGTTTGGGGGACATTCCTGGTAAGACATTCCTGATGTTCTGGAAACAGGATACACTGGAGTCTGAGATCTTGAAGGCATCTTTACATGACATAGTCTCCATTTGTTGGTGTTCTTACATTTTTTAAAAATATATTTTATTGATTATGCTATTACAGTTGTCCCATTTTTTCCTCCCCTTTATTCCCCTTCACCGTGCACCCCACCTCCCACCAGCATCCCCTCCTTAACTCATGTCCAAGGGTCCTACATATAAGTTCTTTGGCCTCTCCCTTTCCTATACTATTCTTAACCTCCCCCTGTCTATTTTGCACCTCCCATTTATGCTTCTTATTCCTTGTACCTTTTCCTCCATTCTTCCCACCCCCAATGATAGCCCTCCATGTGATCTGCATTTCTGTGATTCTATTCCTCTTCTAGTTGTTTGCTTAGTTCGTTTTTGTTTTTATTTTTTTAGGTTCAGTTGTTGATAGTTGTAAGTTTGTTGTCATTTTACTGTTCATAGTTTTAATCTTCTTTTTCTTAAATAAGTCCCTTTAACATTTCATGTAATAAGGGCTTGGTGATGATGAATTCCTTTAACTTTACTTTATCTGGGAAGCACTTTATCTGCCCTTCCATTCTAAATGACAGTTTTGCTGGATGGAGTAATCTTGGATGTAGGCCCTTGCCTGTCATGACTTTGAATACTTCTTTCAAGCCCCTTCTTGCCTGTAAGATTTCTTTGGAGAAATCAGCTGATAGTCTTATGGAAACTCCTTTGTAGGTAACTGTCTACTTTTAAGATTCTCTCCTTATCTTTAATCTTGGGTAATGTAATTATGATGTGCCTTGGTGTGTTTCTCCTTGGATCCAACTTCTTTGGGACTCTGAGCTTTCTGGACTTCCTGGAAGTCTATTTCCTTTGCCAGATTGGGGAAGTTCTCCTTCATTATTTTTTAAAATTAGTTTTCAATTTCTTGCCTTTCTTCTTCTCTTTCTGGCCCCCTTAGGATTTGGATGTTGGAATGTTTAATGTTGTCCCAGAGGTTCCTAAGCATCTCTTCATTTTTTTGAATTCTTGTTTCTACATTCTATTCTGGTTGAATGTTTATTTCTTCTTTCTGCTCCAAATCATCGATTTGAGTCCCAGTTTCTGTTCCCTTTATATTTTGCTTTATTTCACTTTGCATAGTCTTTACTTTTTCCTCCCTTTTGCAACCATACTCTACCAATTCTGAAAGCATCCTGATTACCAGTGTTTTGAACTCTGCATCTGTTAGGCTGGCTATCTCTTCATCGCTTAGTTCTATTTCTGGAGATTTGAGCTGTTCCTTCGTTTGGGCGCTTTTTTTTTTTTTTTTTTTTTTTTTTTTTTTTTTTTTTTTTTTTTTTTTTTTTTTTTTTTTTTTTTTTTTTTTTTTTTTTTTTTTTTTTTTTTTTTTTTTTTTTTTTTTTTTTTTTTTTTTTTTTTTTTTTTTTTTTTTTTT
>PVJD01020169.1:0-10085 GCA_004026545.1 Mormoops blainvillei
ATACTTTGAGAAAAACAAATCGCCCTCCCTAAAGTGGATGGGTCTCATCTAATCAGTTGAAGGCATGAAGGGAACAAAAGGATCACCCAGCCTGTGCAAGAAACTATTCTGCTAGCAGATGGCCCTCTGACTCAAACTGCAACACCAACTCTTCCCTTAGTCTCTAACCTCATGGCTCACCCTGCCGATTTTAGACTTGTCAGCCTCTTTAATCTTGTAAACCAATTCTTTTTTTTTAAAGATTTTATTTATTTATTTTTAGAGAGAGGGGAACATCAATCAGTTGCCTCTCACATGCCCCTAAATGGGGGCCTGGCCCACAACCCAGGCATGTGCCCTGACCGGAACCGAACCAGTGACCTTTCGGTTTTCAGGCCTGCGCTCAGTGCATTGAGCCACGCCAGCCAGGGCTATGAGCCAGTTTCTTAAAAAATCTTTATCACTTATCTATCTATTCGATCTAACTATCTAGCTTTCCATCTGTCTTTCTACATTATATTGGTTCTGTTTCTCTGGAGAATCCTGACAAATACACATGATTAAAAGTGAATGGGAAAGGCTAGGTCATATTTTTGGAAGGCAGGATTGAGAACAGGGACATTCTCGATATTTTAAAAACCTACATTCTGCTTGGACTATTTCTGATTCCCAATGTGGAGTCAAAAGATGGAGTGAAGAGAACAGGAGGTATGCAGGAGGGAGGATAGGACGAGTCAGTATTACCACCTTAAGCCTCCCAATTTCCAATTGAATATAACTCCCTCAATAATATATTTCCCCATGGCAGGCAGTGGCTTTCAAGATAATTACATAGACTTCATGGCTCCTCAAAGTAATATGATTATTACTCCTGTGCTATGGGTAATGATAATGCATCTTCCTCGGAAAGAGGATTTTTAAAATCAAGCTTGATGCATAGTTTCTGTCTTGCATACCTTCTTACCTCCTCAGCCTATAGAAAGCTACAATATGAGACTAAAATGTAGGAAACTATCATTAAATCCTCCCCTCACTATTTTCAGTGCTCCAGAAAGGTGACATCTTTTCTTTTTTACAGAAAAAATAAAGTATTCACAAGGACTTTTCAAAGGAAACTTCAAAAGAATAACTTACAGAATTTCTAAGACTAGTAGGAAAGGATGTGGCTGCCTTCATGTGTTAAGACAGACAGCTGAATGCAACAAAAAAGCAAAAATAATTGTTTATTAATTTTATTTGGCAATATTCATTTATTTAACGAATGTTTGGGGAAGCTCTACCATGTAAAAGGTCATGTGTTTCAGGACCTGTTTACAATGATTAATGGCATTTTGTCCCTAAACTCAGGAAGTTCATCATTTGGAAGAACAGCAGTAGCCAATCAAACAACTACCTGTAATAGACCATAATGTGATAAGCACTAAAATAGAGTTATCTCGAGGGCGCGTGAAGAAGTCTGTGTGGAAATAATATCCAAGAGTTCTGACAGGCTGAGTAAAAGTATGAATGAATGACATCAGACAAAACCTCACTGATAAATTGTTTTACAAAAAACAAACAAACAAAAAAAAAAACACCTCTTATAGCAAAGAGGTTATTTTAAAAAGCAGTCATTTGAAATGATCAAGTTCATGTTGTTTGACTTTCTTGAGTCTTCAAAACTGGAGTAGTGTTATGTATTAGTTTCTTTTTTCAGCCTAGTTGACATATAATAGTGTATCAGTTCCAGGTGGACCTTTCCAGAACATTACAAAAAGCAAATGGAGTAGAAAACAAAATAGTAAAGATGTGCATATACATGAGGCAGCTAATAAGTGAGATAAATTGTTTCCTTTTAAAAAATTATTCCTTGTTAAATTTTGAATGGTGCTGAATTAATTTATGAAAAAGTAAAGACTGTTTAAATGTTTTTAAGAAGGTTTCAGATAGATCAACGTTCTTCAAAATCTCATGTGAAATGAAAAATTATACTTTGGTGGTTATTTAATAAACGTTTATGACTAACCTTAAAAACAAAATGTGTTATGTCATTTGATCTAGTGAAATATCATAATATTGGATAGCTCAACTTCTGAAACAATGTAGCGTTTTTCTAACGAAACCAAAAAGAACTCATTTCTCTTGACCTAAGGTGTCTATATAGATTATAGAAATTATAAAGTAAAAGCATTAAGTATCCTATGTACCTGTAGTTGAGTTTGTGTTTATTTCTTTTCTCTTGCTTATATGTCTATAAAAAGTCCCTGAAGAAATTTTAAAGCCCCTGGAAAATTTTGCAGGTAAAAAGGTCACAATTGCTCTCTCAGTTCTGTACTGCACTGCTGGAAGCCCCTGTCTGCACTAGTGGGACTGCAGTGAAAGCATATGTATCCCTATGAAATGAAAGTGATTGGACAAGGATTAAAATTTTTGTTTTTTAGAAAAAGTGTGAATATGGTAGATACTGGCATATATTATTTTATCTTGAAGTGTAACAAATTACATAAATTAACTTCCTGCTGAGAAGTAGAGATATTACTCAATTGTATAAAACCTCATCCTGAGTGAGAATTATTGTACAATTGCCTCTGTGTTTTGAATGAGGCACTTCAGTGTGAATAAAACGATACATATTACATTCGGAAAAGGAAAATAATGACTTCACATACGAAAGACTCATGCTATCATTTTCCTGTTATTTTATGCAATTCAAAAGTGGCACAAGTGCAGACTGGAGAACTTGGCACAAATCATAACTTTTCATTTTCAAAAACAATCCACTTAACAATTGCATTAGCAGTATAAAAAGGCTTCTTCTGAGCTATTGTTCATGATGACTATGTCTCAATCTGGAATTGGAAAAGACTCTAGTGTCAGCAGTTTGCGAACACATGAAAATCACCACCTAAATCTATCACCAGCATATGTTTTCCTTTTTCATTGGAACCTGATTTAACACCTGAAAAATAATGAGAAAAATAAGCTTAGGAAACATATTCATTAAGCACTGGATTACATGTGAAGGAATGAACCAATTCTAAAAATGCAGGCAAGTTGATATTGTGAATATAAAACTTAGGCTCTAACGCTCATGTTTTCTTTTCTAAACCTGAAAAAAATGTGCCTTCATTGGAGTTGCATTCTTGGTCATACAGGTGAATAGGATTGGGTGACTAAAGTCTTATAGCTTTTTTAAAAATTCAAACTTTCCTTTCAAATTATAGGTAGGACTTGTATAAACTTTATCCATCTTAATGGAAAACAATAGCTATATTTTAATAATTGTACTATGAGAAATACAATGAAAGGAAAACAAATAACGTGGACTTCCAAAGGTGGGGAAAATGTGTATAGTGTGAGGTGCCCATTCATAGTGTCAGGACAATTCATAGGCCCAAAGGAAGAAAATAAAAAGAGAGAGAACAAAGAAGTGGAGGCTTATCATTTGAATACTGTCTATGCATCTTCTGAGCACCCCAGTGCTAACCGAACAAGACATGGGCATGAGGATCGGACAAACAGATTTGTCAGAATAGAACGTATAGTCTCTGTAAGGAGGACCTGAGCCTGGAACAAATAGCTCCTCCCGCAGTCCTGTCTCCAAACACATGTTTTTCTTTTGAGAACCCTGTAGGAAATCCACGTGTAAGATGTTTGAATGCTGTATATATTGCAATGGGTTCCTACAAAATTAGTAGCATCAGGCTTCTGTCTTTGTGAAGTGAGTCAGAGCAAACTTGCCCTTCTGCTGTAAACTAGAAAACTGCAGAGAATAGGTCAAACAGCAGCTTTCAGACACTGGACAACAGCTAGTGCATTACAGACATCCCCAAGAGACAGGAAACAAATGAAATAAACTCTGGGATTGCCTCACCTTCCTGCTAGGAAAGTGACACTGGAAGAGAAAACCCATGCAGAGAATGGTGGTTTCTTTGAGTGGAGGTGTCTGGGAGGCTGCGGCAGCTAGAATTTCAGAGCAAACTGTCAGAAAGGAGGGAGCTACACAAAGAAAAAGCTCAAGAAAACTTCTGAGGCTTTCCTTTGAGCCAGTGGCTGAGTACTCTGCACTTGTGTAGGATGAAGATCTGCAACGCTCAGCACAGATTGATCAGGAAGCTGACACTGAGCAATTACCAGCAGATCAAGTATTTGTGTATGTTCATGTTACAAAATTTGTGGGTTCGATCGCAGTTTCAGGGGAAAGGTGATAAGTTGTAATTTGAGATGTTATTGGAACATCTAGGTAGACAAATGATGAAAGAAAACACATTGTTGAAAAGTGAATTATAGAATAGGAAACACAAATGTGAGAATCAATTCACAGAGGTAGTAAAGTCAAGAAAATGTGTACATTCCCTTAGTGAAGTTATGTAAAGAGGTGTGAAAATTAACCCAGGTGAAGGAGTAATTAATCCAAGTCCAAAAAGCTAACGGGGTTCCTGTACTGAATTTCAGAGAAGGAAGTGAAACGGTCTTGATGCTCTCGAGGCCTACTGCACCTAACCTGACCCCTGGGTACTTTTCTAATCTCTCCCAGTGCTCACCTCTCATTCACCCTGGTCAGCTCTGATGACTCCTAGCTGTTGCTGGAGGCACAGAGCATGTTTCTACCTCAGGCAATGACCCTCAGCATCCTTTCCAGAAACGCTCACTCCCAGAATATCCACACGGCTTGCTTTCTCATTTTGTTCAGGCTTCAGTTCAACTATCCGTTACCCATAGAAGACTACCTGACTGCCCAATGTAAGATAATAATCCCTTCCATTCTCTATCTCTTTCATTTGCTTTACTTTTTCTCCATAGCACTTTTGTCTATCAGAAAATATAGCACATAATTGTTTATATTTTATTTTCTGCCTCCCCAGACAGAATTAAGCTCCATGAGATCAAAGATAGTATCTGTTTTAATCATTGCTCTCTCCCCAGTACCTAGAAAGTGCATGGTACATTGAATGTTCTCAATAAATATAAGTGAATGAATGAGTGAACCTGTTTTAGGTTACAGACTCTTTGAGAATTTATCAAAGGTATGGAACCCCCTAAATGCACCCTTAAAATCTTTGCATCCCACTGGAATAACCAATCTACAAATCTATTCGACTCAATTTAAAAACTACAGATGTAGAGAAGTAGAAAAGTGAGAATAGCAATCTTAAAAGGGGGAGGGAGTGGAAAAGATAATTGAAAATGGAGAAATGGCCAACTGTGTCACACAAGCCAGAGAGTATTCAGAATGAATGAGCTTGATGTACTATTTGATTTGGCAAAGAAGACAACAGTGACCTTCAAGAGTTCAGTTGCCACTTACAGGAGGACAAATGTGGATAGCCAAGACATTAAAGTATATATGGCAAGGGACTAGAATCAGGTTAAAGACGATTATAGATCATGGCAAAGGGGAGCTAGCTATACAGGCTCTTAAAGGTAAAGAAAGGAGACTTGCCTTCTCATTGATGCAGAAGTTACTGCAGAATTAAGACTAAATCCTATATGATCTCACCTATAAGTGGAACCTAATTGACAAAACAAGCAAGCAAGCAAAATATAACCAGTAACACTGAAATAAGAAACAAACTGACAGTAACCAGAGGGAAGGAGGGAGGGGGATAATGGCGGTGGGGGGGAAGGGGAAGGGTCATCAAGGAACATGCATAAAGGACCCAGGACCCATCAACAAAGCCAAATAGGGGAAGGTTTCAGGGTGGGAGGTGGAGATGGGTGGGGCTGGGGAAAGTAGTGGTGGGAAAATGTTGAAAAAACAAAACAAAAATATAGATGGGGAAGGCTAAGAATAGTATAAGAAATTGAGAAGCCAAAGGACTGATATGCACAACCCATAGACATAAACTAAGAGGTAGGTGGATGATGGGATGGGGTGCAGGGCAGAGGGGAGAAAGGGGAGAAAAAAATGGGACAACTGTAATAGCCTAATCAATAAAACATACCAAAAAACAAACAAAAACAAAAAACAAGACTAAATCCCCAGGTTTCTTGGTACCTGTTCTTGAGATAAAGTATACTGGTTCAGAACGCAGGCTCCGAAGAAAGAGCCAAGCTCCACCACTTACTGTGACTTTAAGCAAATACTTAAAAATTCTCTAGGCCTCCATTCCTTATCTGTAAACTTTGGTCAATAATAAGATCATGATGAGCTAATGCTTGTTGAAAGATTAATGTGATAAATGGCACATAGAGAGTACGCAATACATTTTATCCATCATCATTTTCCTTGTGCCATAAAGGTAGCCTCATGTCTATCATCATTATTACTCTATGCATTATTGTTTAACACACTCCTAATCACATAGTATGTTTATATCATTATGTGAATATTGCATGATAAGTGAATACTTGGTATAAAATATAATACTTAACAATAAATGGAAGGAAATAATTACAGCAATAGCTAGAATGGTTATATGGTTACGTAAAGGTTTTGTTATCTAACAAACCATCATGAATTTTTTCACTATTCTGTGGGTTCAGCTGGATGGCATATCTCTGCATCATATAGTGTTGACTGGGCCCACTCATGATTTCGTGGTCAGCTTATGTTTCTTGTGATGGTCTTACTCACATGTCTGATGGTTGGCTATCTGTCTGCAGGGCAAAGGAGATATCTGGGTCATGTGTCTCTCATTGTCCAGCAGGCCTGACTGGGCGTGTTCACATTGGGATTATTCTCGGGTTGTCACAGGGTTTCCTAAGAGCAACAAGAGAGAGGAAACCCTAATATCAAAGCCCTTTTCAAGTCTCTATTTGTGTAATATTTGATACTACCCCATTGAACAGAGCCAGAACTATAGCCAGATCAAGAATCAGTCTGGGTAGAAACAACACAAGTCTTGGATAACAACCAGGGTAATCATTGTGGCCACTGACATACAGGTTAAAAACCTGCATAGGGTAGATCCGATAATTGAGCATATTTAATGGAGAAGGCAAATTATTGATGAAGAAAGCAAGGTAAACTTCAGAAAGGAAAGAAGAGTACATAAGACCAAGAAATTTCAAGAGTCAGAGAGGGATAAACATTTCTCTAAAACTAAAAAGCGAGATGAAATAAAGGGTACAAAGAAGAGATGTTGTAGAGAGAAATCGGGTAGTTCACAACAGACCTGTCTAATCCAGCCTTAGTCCGATGTCTTAGTCATCTTGCACTTTCCCTTACAACTTCCCTCTGTTCTTATTGGCGCTCCCTAAGGCATCTATCCTAGACCCTGTTCCCCCTGAGCAGCAAAGCTCCCCATGTTTGCATATTACAAGACTCAGAACCTAAAAGGCATTTAAAAGTAGATTGACATGACTTTGGTTGTTGAACGCACGATGCAATATACGGATGATATATTATAGAACTGTATACCGAAACCTACATAATTTTATTAACCAATGTCACCCCAATAAATTCAATAAAAATAAATAAAAAAATAAAACAGATTGACCATAATAGGCACTGGAAGAGATATTTTGAGAAAGTGTTCTTGTTGACTTTTCACAGATTCCACATCATCTCAGTTCGACTCTGCGGGCTACAAAAAACCCTAGAAACTGAAATGTGTCTGTACGTAATTTCCCCTTAGTGAATAAACTGGTCATTGAGTTGAAACACCTTGGCAGACCCATTCCTATTTGACGCCACGTAGAGACTGGCCTTAGATCTAATCACTTTTTCCCGGGACCCACGAAGGATTCATTTTTTAAAGGATAGTGATTGTATAAAAAAATTTATCTTAAATTTATGTTTTAAAATTTTGTTTAATATTTAAAGATATTACTTTCAAATTAGGCTTAAAATTTTGTTGACAATGGATGTATATTTTACAAACATTCCAAGAGTAAAATATTATTTAAATGAAAAAAAATCTTCTTCCCCAAAGACAACTACTGTTTCTGATTTGAATACTGAATGAATCTTTGATTATACTGACAAAACAGATTATTTTATTGAGGTTTATAACTAACTATATTATTGATGGTGTTTAAGATTAATTATTTTCTATAGATGATTAAATATTTTTGGTCAAAAAAAGTTTCTATATCTTACCAGAAATTTAATTTTCTATGCATACACACACACACAGACACACACATATACCTCTGTATGCATTTTTAACACTGGCATTAATTTTGGTTTACTTTATATTCAGGGAGTATTTTTGGCTGAGGGGGTTACTAGACAGGGTCCTGGCCTTGAGTGGGTGTGCCTAGGGCCGGCTGTAGTGTGTAGGTTCTTGACTTTATGTTGAAAAGATTTCACAGCACAAGTTCAGGGGACTATGGCAAAACATTTATTAAAGCTGGGACAGTGAAACAGGGAAGGGCTTAGCATAGAAGGAGCAACAGGAGAGTCTGGGCTGGGCTGCCTTAGTTCACTGGGAAGTCAGGGAAGGGGGGGCCTTGGGGAGTGGCTCGGGGAATTAGCCTGGGGCAAGCTGTTGCTGCCTAATTGCCTTAGAGTGTAGCAGACATATGCCTGTGTGGAAAGAAGTCTGGGAAGCATGGAGGAAATAGAACGGCAAAGGCTGCTCCCCAGAGGGAGAGCACATGCACTGGGTCCCTTGTCTTGAAGCTTTTATCTTTCTCTTGCAGGGGAGAATCTTAGGGGAGGTCTCAGGGGAGGGTTTCAGCAGAATATTCATCAGTTCTCCAGGTGCACCCTTTCGGGATCATGATCTCCACTTGATTGGTCAGTGACAGAGCAGGGGGTCTTTCATCATTGCAATTGGTTCTGGCTTCACCCACCTGGATTTATTACTTTTCTGGGCCTGGAGCTGAAATACAACTGAAGCCTGGATGTAGCCCCTAGGGAGGGCAACTCTTGTATCTGGCTGTAAATTGTTTGCCCACTGTGCTCAACTATCTGTCTCAGTTTCCCTACTCAACTTGCCAAGGAATTTTCCTAGCTTCTCACTCTCCTGTCTTAAGAGCCTGTATCAGAGCCAAATCATATTTACTGGAAATCAGGTTGCTTCATTTTCCTAATTCCCATGAGCCAAGAACAATATCTCAGACTACATCCAAACAAGTCTTTACTAGACACTCAGCTTAATTGGTGTTTCTCAATAATTTAGTTTATTTTTAAATAATTGCAAAGCTACCTGAAGATAGCTTAATGTGTAAATCTGGCAATTGAATTGAAATTATGGAGTCAAGAATCATATTTTCAACCACAAAAACATTTCATTTTATCAGACATTGAATTGTGATCAAGTAGCTGGGAAGCATGGCATTCAACCATAATGAGTTCATTGACTGGTTTTTCTGGTCATTTCATGTAGCTACATTTGTGGAACAAAATTCAAAGGCAAAGGTATTGGAAAGGTAATTAGTGCATTGATTTCGTGGTTGTCTTTAAGAAAAATAAATAAATAGAAACTCACAATAGGAAAGAAATTTAGGCAATTGTTTTATTCATGAGACAGGTCGGTCGAATGCTTCATACTGTTTAAAAACAAAAGACACTGGTGCTCTTTTAAAAAGAATGGCTACTCCCTGATTAAATTCAGGACAGCAAAATCTGTACTTAAATTTTTTTAAATGGGAAGTGGTTAATCACACTTTAAAGATCCTTTATCCTATCAATGGATAATCACCAAATTTTTCTACATAACCATTAAGTGTGATTCTAATTTATAGAAGTCAAGCCTTGTATCCTCTTAACAATTGCTGAATAAATTTGTTTTATGTCCCCAAATGAGTACACTAAATATGCTGAAGGGTCCTGAGATCTCTTGGTCTTGAAATAATTTTTTTCCTATGGGGATATGACAACTAAGTATTATTTCTCCACCAGAAAAGATAGTATGGCAAGATGAAAGAGATTTAATATACTTGATCTCCATTACCTTTGTTAGTGCATAGAAGTAGGTACAAATATAACTCCAGCTAGTTAAGAATAAAAACATATTTTCCAATTTCAGAATGATTCATATGGTTTTAAGCGTCAATACATGTGGTTAATTTTATTTGTATAAATATTTTAAAATTTCTTACATATTAACCAATAAAGGTACTAAACTATAAAGATATTTCCCCTTCTATATTTTTTCTAAATATAGAAATTGGTAATAAACAATAGTAATGATTTAAAGATATCAGCTTGGATTGTTTATTTAGTGTTTTTATTA
>PVJD01020170.1:0-10085 GCA_004026545.1 Mormoops blainvillei
CAACTAGTCCAGTCACACAGCAAACCCATAGCCCAGCTGGAACTCAGCTGATATCTTCTCCTGGCACATTTTTCTATTTTATCATCTCCAGCGTTAATGAAGAGATAATAAAAGAATAGTCCACCAATCAGTGTTATTCTCCTTGAGCCAGATAAAGGTCCTAATAAAGCACCTCACCCCAACAATTAGTGACTAGATGAATTTGGTGATTTAAAGTCCCCGTGCCTCGGCGTACTCATCTGTGAAATGGGGAGGCGCACAGTGGTCGCCCCCCGTGGCTCCGGTGAGGAGTTCGCTAGGTGCAGCGCTTAGAGCCTCGAATGCTCATTGGCTGCCCAGGGCGCCCTGGTGTGGAACACAGAAGTCTCCCAGTGTGTTCCGGAAATCCTTGTTATTTCTCTGATCCTAAGACTTTAGTTCTTTTACCTCTGGCTCTGTGATTATGTGGCTGGGATTTTGTCTCCCAGAAATTTCTTTCTTTTTTTTTCTTCTCTTTCATAGAACTTTGTTCTAAGGTTCCTTTAAACGACAATGCAAATATGTGAGCAAATAAGGTTAAAATGAGCCAGGGGAAATTGAGTGCACTAGCCTATTTTCCTGTCACTGAAGACTTAATTCTCCCGTTAGACAAAGCGTAGCCTTCCCGCACTCCCAGGGCGCTCACACGTGGGCCTGGTTCGTCTTCGGGAATTAATTTAGTGGTGCCTGACTCATTCACGCAGGATTTAACTCTCTGTTCTCTGGTGGCCTTATTATAAAGCAAGGATTCAAAAACTGATTACCTTCTATCACTTCTTTTATGTATTTAGAGCTTATATTTATTGCCTAGATCTCACTCCCAGAGGTCACAGGCCTGCGTATGCATTTCTTTATTAGATATCTCTTGGATTTCCAAAAGGCAACCCAAACTCAGTGTGACCCACTCTTTCTTTCCTCCAAAGTCTGCTTGCTCATTGTACGAACCTGATTTACTATAAATCTAGGCGTGCGGTATAAACCTTGCAGCCACCCTCATTCTTCTGTAGTTTTCAATTAAAAATTTTAATATTGCAGCAGCCTTCCAATTAGTCTTCCCAGCTCTGGTCTTTTTCCCTTTCAGTCCCAGCCTTTGCATTTGCGTTACTATAAGCATGTTATTCCTGATGTGCAAATCTGGCCAAGCCTTCCAAGTCGCTACCCCTTCCAATAGCCGTCCTTTCTAGAGAGACTTCAATGGATGTTCCTTTCCTGTAACAGAAAAATGGGAAACTCCTTAACATGGCATTTGAAACTCTTCATGATATGATGCCTGTCTTCTAACCTCATTTCCTTTTCTGTTCCCACCGTCATCTCTCCAAACCATTCCCGATATTCCGGCATGTAGAAAAGGTGGATTTTCCGAAGCACGCCGCCACACACTTGCACCCTCGGAAGCCGTTTTCTTTACCTAAGATGCCTGGGTTCCATTTCTCTTGCCTCTGAGTTCCTTCTGATGATTTGAGACTCCATCAGCACCACCTCCTTTGCGAGGCCTCCCGCCAGCCTAGGCCGAGTGAGGGACCCACAGAACCTTGGGAATCCCCGGTACAAACCTGTGTAGTAATCTGCGCGCTTCATCGCCTGATTTCTAGCTCGGAATGACAGTGGCACTAAGCACAAAGGGCAGTTAAAAGAACGAAAAGAGATGTCGCGGCTGCTGTTCTGTGTGAGCTTGACCAGGCCGGAGTGCCCGGGTGCTCTGTCAGACAGCAGTCGAGACGTCGCTAATGAAGACATTGTTTAGACCTGAAAGACCTTTGAATCTGTGGGCTCGAGTACAGTAGTGTCCTTCCGCCATGTCGGGGAGCCTCTTCTAATCAGCCGAAGGTCTTAAGAAAAAAGACGGAGGCCCACAAAGGAGAAGGAATGTTTTCTCTAGATTGCCCTCTGCCTCAGTCCTGCAGCAGCCGCTCCTGCTGTAATCCGCAACCTTCTGCCAGCGCTGCACTTTCAGCCTCGCTAGTCGCCGTAATCACGCAGGACAGTTCCTTTAAAACCCCCCTCTCCTTTTATGTCCCCCCACAACTCTCTCTCTCTCCCTCTCTCCCTCTCTCCCTCTCTCTCTCTCCCCCTACCTATTGGTTCCGGCTCTCTGGGGAGAATAACCCTGAATAACCCAGGAGACCCTGTATTTAGTGTTTAAAGTGGTGCCTGTCTAGAGCAAGAATTTTACAGTGTACAGTTAGATGTTACTTAAATATACTCTGACATGAGCACCCAATATAAATGTTGATGAAACGGTGACGGCCTTAGGTTTGAATCAGAACGAAGAGCTGACAAAATTTCTGTCTACCTCATTGGCTGTCACACCTCTCCATTCCTCGCCCTGGAGTTCATCTTTTAGACTCATCTCTATAATTCTTGAAACACATGCTCAAATCAAAAGGACTCAAACTCTAGACCATACTTGAAGCTTTTATTTTCCATCTGCCTGGAACCTAATAAGTGCATCATTTGAAAAGAGTGATGGCATCTTTGTACAAGAAAGGCCCAAGGATGTGTGCTCTCATTTAGGCTCAGATCTGCAATCCACTTAGAGCCCTGGATAAAGTGACCACTTTAATCCTCACAGAACTTTCCCCAGACAGTGCCTGCCAGGGGAAGTTTTGTAATGATTTTTGTCAACTGAGAACATATTAAAATCAGATTAGGGGGCAGAAGACGGGTGAGTTTTGATTGGTCCTATAGATTTTATGGCACTTTTCAACTGTCAGTACAGTGAATTAAAAAAAAAGCCCTGGCCCTGTCAGAGACCCACTTACTCATAAGCTCTGGATGTTAGGTGCCGCACTGATGGGCATATTTAAAACCAAATTATTGTATTTTTGTGTTTTCAGGTGATAATAAAATATGTACTAGGTTAAAAATACCAGCCGTTTTATTCAGTGTAGCTTGTTTTTCTTGGTGGCGGGCAGGTGGGAGTTAAAACAGCCGGCGTAAGACCCATTCCCTTCCTTTGAGGACGTTGCTTACCAGAGTAGGTACAGGAAAAGAAAAGGGCACATGACCTGGTCTAGTCTCCTGTCAGCTGTGCCTGCAGTCGGCCGTCCTTCCGCGGGCCCTTGGGTTGTTTCCACATTTTACCTGCTGTGAATGCGTCTGCTGTCAACATCGGTGCACAAATATCTCTTCGAGATGCTGCTATCAGTTGTTTTTGGTATATGCCAAAAAGTGAAATTGCTGGATTTGGGATATATTCCAAATAGTGTAATTGCTGGATAATGATAATTCTATTTTTCGTTTTTTATTTTTTTGAGGAATTGCTATATTCTGCTTCACAGTAGCTGTACCATTTTAAATTCCATCAACTGAGCATCAGGCTTCAATTTCTCCACATTCTCATGCCAACAATTTTTTTTAAAATTTGTTTTGTTTTTTAATGGTAGACATCCTAATGGGTTTGAAGCCTGTCTCACTGTAGGCTTGATTTGCATTTTCCTGATGACTAGTGACGTTGAGCATCTTTTCATTATACTTGTATATCTTCTTTGGAGAAATGTCGAATTATTCACATTCTTTGCCCACTCTTCAGTGTTTGTTGTTGTTGCTGTTAGATTTTATGCATTCTCTTTGCCCATTTTTAATTGGGCTTTGTGTTTTACTATTGAGTTGTAGAGTTCCTTATATATCTTGGATTTAACCTCTTATCTGATATGTGCTTTGCAAATATTTTCTCTCAATTAGTAGGCTGCCTTTTTACTCTGTTCTTTGTTTCCTTTGCTGTGCAGAAGTGTTTGATATAGTATTACTTGTCTATTTTTGCTTTTTTCACTTGCAATTTTGCTACCATATCTAGGAAATTATTACCAATACTAATATCAAGAAATTTTTCTATGTTTTTTCTTAGAAGATTTGCACTTCCAGGTTTTAGGTTTAAATATTGAATCAAGGTTGATTTGATCTTTGTAGATAGTGTGAGATAAGAGTCCAATGAAATTTTTTTTGCATGTGTATATCCAGTTTTTCCAAAACTATTAAAGAAACTGTCTGGTCACCATTATGGGATCTAGGTAGCCTTGTTCAAGAGCCGTTGACTGTATGTGGTGATTTTACTCCTGGGCTCTCTGTTCTGTCCCATTGGTCTATGTGTGTCCGAACCAGGACCATATTGCTTTAACTACCATAGCTTCTAGCTTCTTCATAATGTACTTTGAAATCAGGAAGTGTGATACCTCCAGCATTGTTCTTTGTTTCAAGATTGCTTTGAATATTTGAGGACTTTTGTATTTTATATGAATTTTAGGGTTTTTTTTTCTATTTATATAAAAATTCTATTGGGCTTTGATAGGGATTATATTGACTCTATAGATTCTTTTATATAGTATGGGCATCTTAACAATATTAAGTCAACCAATCCATGAACACAGTGTATCTTTCCATTTCTTTCTTTCTTCTTCAATTTATTTCATCAGTGCTTTATAGTTTTCAGTATATAAGTCTGTCACTTTCTTGGTTAAGTTTATTGGTAAGTATTTTATCTTAAAATACTTTTGGACTACCGTGAAAGAGATAAGTTCACTGCCAGTACATAGAAATGCAACTGATTTTTGTGTGTTGATTTTGTTTCCTGCAACTTACTGAATGTGTCTGTCCTTTCACATTTTAAATGTTCCTCATTCGCTGTACTTATATGACAGAAAGAATGACTGAACAAAGTGCCTTTTCTTTTTTTGAAGAAATATTGATAAGAAGCTTAACTGGGTGTGACAAGCCTGAAGGTCAGTAACATGCTAGGGATAATTCAAAGAGTGGTGGCCTCAAAATTTGGAGACTCGACCTCTCAGCCTGACTTGGGGCCTTACTAGCTATTTACACACAAGGAAGTCAATAGTTTCCCTGTGCTTGCCATTCTACTTCCAAAATATAAGGTCACATTTTGCAAATTATACATTTTGCTCTGACCCTACTCACTTAAACTCAGTTCATCTTTAACTCTATGATTTCTGAATATACTTTCTCTTTTCTATTAATTATGGAGGTTTATAAATTACAATTCAAGATAGGAAATCTAAATCTAATTTCGTTCAGATTTTTTCAAGCATCTCACTCAAAGTACCCAGAAGGCTAAGGGAGAATCCTCAGGGGTCTGGAGACTATTTCAAACAGCAGCGAGTGAGAACTTGCTTGGAAGTTCTGGTTTTAAAGTTAAAAATTGATTCCATATTCTTAGCCAATGCCGTGATTTATTCCATTGTTTTGAATAAAACTATATGCTTTCCCCACTCCACTATAATTCTTTAAGTAAAAATGATTTTTTTCTGCATAGCATTCCATTGTGTAAATGTACCATAGGTTTTTGATCCGCTCATTTACAGTTGGGCACTTAGGTTGTACAGAAAGAAAGGAAGAGCTACTACCCTTCATGAAAGCATGGATGGAACTGGAGAGCGTTATGCTAACTGAAATAAGCCAGGCGGTGAAAGACAAATACCATGTGATCAGACCTATAAGTAGAACCTAATCAACAAAACAAACAAGCAAGCAAAATATAACCAGCAACATTGAAATAAAAAACAAACTGACAGTAACCAGAGGGGAGGAGGAAGGGGGATAACGGGGTAAAAGAAGAGGAAGGGTCATCAAGGAACATGCAGAAAGGACCCATGGGCAAAGCCAAATGGAGGACGGATTAAGGGTGGGAAGTGGGGGTGGGTGGGGCTGGGGAAAGTGGTGGCAGGAAGATGTTGACAAAACAAAACAAAACGAAAAAAGTAGACACGGGGAGGTTAAGAATAGTATAGGAAATTGAGAAGCCAAAAAACTGATATGTACAACCCATAAACATGAACTAAGGGGGGTGTGTGATGGGATGGGGTACAGGGCAGAGGGGATAAAGGGGAGAAAAAATGGGACAACCGTAATAGCATAACCAATAAAATGTACCCCCTCAAAAATGATGTTTTGACTGTTGCCCATTAGAGCGCCCTCTAGGCTTCACGCAATTCTCTAAACTTACATATGAAATTATTAAAACTAAACAAAGTTAAAAACTCAGCCTCTGGTAGACCAGACACATTTCAAATGCTCATTAGCTATTTGCCACTAGTCAGTACAGTATTTGACAGTGCAAAGACGGGGCATTTCTATCATCGCAAAATGAGTTACCCGATATCACTAATTTAGAAAACAGCCAGGAATTCTTCTGAGTACACTCTGAAATATGGAAACCAGTGTGAGAATTATAGCTCAGTGGATGTCGATGTTGAAGTATGTCAATTTGTGGTATAGTAGAAGTAAAGTACAAATTGGAAGTGAGAATAAAAGATTCATACCAAGTCCTGCAACTTATAAAGTGAGATGTGGGATTTAGAAATTTGCTTGTATTACTAATGCATCTAGATACACTTACCTTATCTCTTTTATGTTAACAAGAATAAATGCACTTTCTACCTCACAGGGTTGTTCTGAGGTTAAAACGACAGAGTACACAAAGACAAGCATTGTATCTCATTAATATTTATGTATTCTGAAGCTGCCAGTGTGACAGACTTATCTCGGTATTTAAAACATACTGAATTACTGATGGACTGGGTGCTGTTATGATTGGTATGGGCAATTTCGAAATAAACCGGTCTATGAAATTTTCTGAAAACAACTTTGGTCATTAAGAAAAAATATTTTCACTGGATTTAATCTCATTCTCAGAGAATTATTTCTAAATGTAATCTGTTGGAGGAAACAGATTAGCAGATCAGTATTAAGTTTTGGTCAATATTTGTATTTACCTTAAGGTTAAAGAGACAACTGTAATTTTTCTCACAACTAAATCACCTCTGAACATTTTCCATTCGTGAGCCTTTCTTTTTTCTTTTGTTGATGCCAGCTGATCTGTAGGGTAGGACGTTGCTTTTCCAAGGTCGCTTCTGCAGACTCCTCACTATTGCAGAGAATGAACGAAGAAGTTATGGAAGAAGGTCTTTGAGAGAAAGATCGGGGTCAAAGCTAGAGCTTTAGCTCCTCCTGTCCCCTCCACCTGTAGAGAATTCCGCGTGTGACCTGGTTTTCACTTATACCAGATTATCACTCCTAGATTTGGATATAGCTCAGCGGAGCAGTTGTTTGTAAAGCAGGAGTGATTTCTGGCATTCTGATATTAAGAGAAAGAAGAAAACATCTGTGAGAAAAAGGACCAAGAAATTTTAACAAGTCAGAGCAGCTTTTTTTTTTTTAATCACATAGGAACAAGCAGCTCTATGTTTACTGGGGTCTCCAAAGGCACGTTTGCAACTCAGTCTAATATTAGATGGGAGTCATCGAATGAGAAAAGATACATAATTTATTTCAAATCATTATTTTTAAAGTCTCTGACTACCGTAGGGTACATTCGAGCCCAGCATCCGACAGCGTAAGGGATTGATTGGTGTGAAAATACAGACTTGGAACAGTTGGAGTTTAGTGCGTGAGCGGGGGTAAAATTATACATAAAGAATACCTGACAGTACAAAGAGTCTTTTTTGGGTGCCAGAAGAATGATTTGAACAATAATAGGCTATGGTTTAGAAGAAAAATTGTACTGTTAATCTATGTGCTCACAGAAGCATTCAAGGAAGAGGTAGAACTTGAGCTTGGCACTGAAGATAAGTCTACCACTGGGATAAGGTTTAGTGTATTTAGCCAAATATGGTAGGGAAAAGTGGATTAAGCAAGATGGAAATTTAATTCTTTCTCTCACATAAAAATCTGGCTGGGCACAGGCAGCCAGGATCCACACGTGGCTCCATCGTCTTCAGGACACCAGCTTTCTCCAGTCTTGCCACGGCGCCCTCCTAATGCTTGTCCTCTGTCCTCACGGTGACTTCAGGGGACATAAATGATGTTGAAAGTCTAGCTTTGATAACCAACAACCAGAAATCAAAAAGGAAAGAAGAAAAGAAAAACATCGTATTCCCTCCTTTGAAAAGCCCTTTAGAAAGACCCACAGAATGGTTCTATGTGTAACCTCCTGGATGGGACACAGTCATTTTATGGCCATATCTGGTTCCCAGTAGGACAGACAAAAACATTCATATTCCAGAAGGCAATGTTCTTCCCCCAAATTTGGGTGTCACTAAAGAAATAAAAGGAGAATAAATCTGTCTTAGGCAGCGGGCTGTTCCTGTCACAGCACCCGCTTTGGGTGGCCCGAAGGTCTGTACATGTCGTTCATCTGCTGCACAGACCACCTCCCTTCCCTGCATCAGGGAAAAAATATCCCTGTGGCCTCAGACAGTTACTGAGTCCACTCAAAGTTCATCATCTCTGGGTAAGACCCATTTCTTCCCTATAGGTCCCAAAGTGTTACCCAGCATGATGTAAATTGTAAACAATCTATTTCCCCAATTATGACCACAGCCCCAAACATTTTAAGATTGCTGTTCAGAAAAGGAAACAATATTACAGTTAGAAGTGATAGACAAGAAGTATTTAGTGCAACACAGAGTGTAGAATAAAGAGCAGTTATTTGGGACTGGGAAGATCTGGAAATGCTTTACAGGGATAATGTTTATCTGCACCCTAATGAATGGATATACCGCTACAGAGAAGAATTATCACTCTATGATAATGATAATAATAGCAATGAAAGTATTGACTAATATTTGCTAAGCGTTTCCTCTGCTTTATGCATCCTTATTTCTCTACATGTAGTAACCTATTTTATTGTTACAACCCACAATGCAAAACACCCAACCCCATTTTACAGAAAGGTTAAGAGTCACACGTACATTTGCCCAGCTAGTAAGTGGTAACACCCCAATTTGACTCAGTTGGCGCTGTGCTCATAACTATAATACATTTCTTACTTTGCTATTGACATGAATAGAGGGAGCTCTCAACAAAAGTTTTTGAGACATTGCAAAGTATGTAATAAAAACTAGCAGGTGGCTTTCATGTAAACTATGGCAGGAGAGTGAGTGCCCAGCCCCTTGTGTGTGGGCCGATGTTTGCTCGGTGTTGTTATTTTTTGGTTGTTGTGAACCTGTCTTAGAACTGTGTGTTCTAATGTTGATGAGAATAGTATAAGATTTAGATCAATACGTAAGTTTACAGACATGATACAGAAACAATCACATACTGCAGACATACATAGGTGCCCGTGCTAAAGTGCTATGTGAGTTACATGGAGATTGCGGAGAGATGGGAACAAGACCATATTTCTGTGCCTTCAGCAAAAGCTGGTGTAGAAAGAATATGAGAAATGGAAAGCTGAAAGTACTCTAACTCTGCAGCCACTTTATTTCTTTACCATGTTTTGTTCAAGGTTAGAATACCAGTTGATTAAGGAAGAATATTCTGAAGTAACAACTGAGGAACACTTCGTTTACGCTTTTCTTTTAATGTTGCTTGGCTTGGAAGAATGTATAATGCAAGCGAAATGAAGCTTTGACATTGATCCTGAAAGTATCCAGCCATATAATATGAAAAATAGGCATTTATTGAAGAAGATACAAGGTACAAGAAACATTGTACATAAGACAATGACACCTCAGTCCCCTTCAAATAGGCAACTTTGGACTTCACACAGTTCTCCCAGTCACCATCGGCTGCCCCATCATATTTTCCTGAATCTCACCGAGGGTCTGAAATCTCTTCCCTTTCAAAGGTGGTTTTAGTTTTGGGAAAAGCCAGAAGTGGCAGGGTGCCAAATCTGGGCTGTAGGGGGTCCGAGTCACCTGAGTGATTTGATGTTTCGCCAAAACACTCTGCATGAGACATGATGCATGAGCAGGTGCACTGTCATGATGAGGCTGCCGATCACCAGTTGCCTGTAGCTGAGGCCTTCAGAATCATCCCAGTAGTTTCCACAGAGGAATGTTTAAACTTACTGCAAAATTTGATGCAGATTTGTCACTCAGCTGGCTCAGTCATTTTGAATGTGACAACCACACAGTGCACATGCTCCCTCAACAGTGTCTACTTGTCCCCACTGACCAGTACAGTGAAGTCATCATTGTTCACACATGTGCATTCCAGTCCACTTTTCTTGGCTGCCAGGTTACATGGATGTTGCGCAAACAGTTCTCGTTATATTAACAATGGCTGGACTTTTCCCAGACAGGCCTGGTATACCTTATTTAACTGAATTTTCT
>PVJD01020171.1:0-10083 GCA_004026545.1 Mormoops blainvillei
AGACTGGTTTTAAAATAAAAGCTTTGAGATATTATGTAATTTTAGTTCCCAAAGTTTACCATTTCTGGTAAAACTTTTTTCCAATGTTCTCTTCTAGTTAAATTAAAATAATAAACAACAGAAAGAGAAAGCATAAATGATTTTCACTGATTCCCTTATTCAAAAAGAAAAGCAACAAGATTAAAAAGAAATGAATTCAATGTAAGAAAAACCCAAGCCTGTAAAGAATTTATATAAGAGCTCATTTGAGCCAAAGTGACAACCTACATCAGGAGCAAGATCTCAAATGCTCTGGAAAATAACAGTTTTGTGGTTTATTTTATTTATTTCAAATTAAGGAAGGAATTTAAGGAAGTTTATATGGAGGTGGGAGAAAGGAAGGCTGGAATTGGATTACGTGATAGTTTACAAGATTAATTATGTGTTCTCTTGAAGTTGGTTAGCACTTATTGTAAAGGTCTGTTAACCTGGATGCACAGAAACAGTAGACAGGCCTTGCTTAAGTCAAAGGTAAACCTTTTAATTAAAGGTTATATAACTGGGACCTGACTACCTACCATAACCTGCTTAGTTAGTAATTTATAATCAGATCACTCTGTGAGTTTACTTTACATAGAGACCCTCTTCTCATCAAGATAAAGTTCAGACAAGTCCTTATTTTCTCCCCTTTTATCAATTAGACAAAAAAAAAAATCAAACTATTTTGCCACCATGCTGAGGTGGCAACTCTCCATTGCACTTACTGAAAGGTTTTGTGTCCATAGGGTACCGTGCCTCCATCTTCAGTGTGCTCGATAGGGGTAAATGCAACAATATCACATCAATTGATTTTATCATGCTGGTACTTTTGGAAATCACGAGCTGAGAAGAGTCTTTGCTCCGTACTTGTTTTCATGATTTCTCCACAAACTATTTTATTTCCCCTGAATTTCCCCAGAGTTGTATCTCGGGAAAGGAAAGGACAAATCCTAGTCCAGTGAACCTACCAGATGACAGTAGCACTGCGAGCCATCACAGAAAGTCTAATGATCAATCATCCTCTCTCTCTCTTTTTTAAATTGAGATATGATTCACCTGTCAGAAAGTTCACCACATTAAAGTATATAATCTACTGGTTTTTTTAATATTTGAAGAAAGTGGAAGAATGGTTGCCAGAGACTGGGGGGAAGAGAGAAAGGAGAATTTTATTTAATAGGTACATATTATCAGTTTAGCAAAATGAGAAGAATTCTAGTGCTGGATATGGCGGTAGGTACACGAAATGCAAGTGTACCCAGTACCACTGAACTATACGCTTAAAATGACTAAATGGCATCTTATGTTTATGTCACTACAATTAAAAAGAAACACTATTAAGAGAGAAAAGACAACTGAACTGACTGACGAAAAAACTATGCTGATCACATAGCTCATAAATATATAATATCCAGAATATATGAAGAGCTCTTACAACTCAACAATAAAAGGACAAATTACCCAATTGAAATATGTACAAATTATTTGAATAAATATTTCTCCAAAGAATATATGCACATAGCCAGTAAGCCCATGGAAAGATATTCAACATCATTACTCATTGGTAAAATGCAAATCAAATCCACAGTGAGATGTCACTTCAATCTACTTGCATGGAGACAATTAAAAATGGATGAAAAGATGCATTAGAGAGGATGTGCAGAAATCAGAACCCTCATAAAGTGCTGATGGAAAAGTAAAATGTTGTAGCCATTGTGGAATATTGTGTCATTGTCTCAAGAAGTGCTATGTACCAATTTGTGTGTATATACTTTAAGAAATTAAAACATTCCTTCACACAAAAAAGTCTACACAGATCTCCATAGCTGCATCATTCATAATGGCCAAAAGAAGTGAAAGCAACACAAATGTTTATCAGTTAATGAGTGGATAAAAAATATATAGCATTCATGCTTTGAAATATTACTCAGCCATAAAGAGGGATAAAGTACTGAGGAACGCTGTCATACAAATAAACCTTGAGGACATTATGCTAAGTGACAGAAGCCAGACACAAAAGGACATATCTTTTATGGTTCCATTTCTATGAAATGTCAGAATAGACAAATCTGTAGAGACAGAAAGTGGATTATGAGAATGGGGGTAAGAGGAAGTTGGTACTAACTGCGACTAATAAGTATGACGTTTCTTTTGTGGGTGTTGGAAATATTCTGGAATTAGACAATGGTAGTAATGGGATGACATGGTGAATATACTACAAATCACCAAAATATTCCCTGAAAGATAGTGGATTTATGTAATGAGATGTATATTTCAATAAAAGCAATGCTATATGTAAACAAGAAATGGAACGTAAGGATAAATCAGTCCCTGTACCACGAAGGTAGGTGGTCAGGACAGAGAAGCCCTTTGCGTTGTTAAGAGTGTCAGCTTGCACATGGATGTGACAGGGGGTTGTTCCACAGGAAAGCATCTCCGTCTTTCCTGTGGGTCTCTGGTGCTCCTGGAAACTGCAGCATTATTAGAAAGTGTTCCTGTGATGGTGATGATGATGATGATGATGGTGGTGGTGGGGATAACGACAATCATGATGATGACACTAATAGCTAAATAACAGGTGTCAGGCACAGTTCTGAGTGTGTTACAGATGCTCTTTCATGTACTCTTCACGGCAACCCCATGATGTGCTTCATGGACTTGAGAGCCCATCAGAATCATCCGGAGGGCTTGTGAAAACAGATTTCAGACTCCCATGTCCCTAGTTTGTTTTTCCGTGGGTCTGGGATGTGGTTCCTGAATTAGCTTTTCTAACAAGTTCCCATTGATGCAGGTGCTGCTGGTCAGGAGACCCACACTGAGAACCACTGCCCTAGGAGATGGGTGCTGTTGGGTGCCCATTACACAGATGAGGATGGTCCCAATTGTGGGGTGTACAAAACGCAGAGGGCGCCAGGCCCCTTTCTTCAGCGAAGGAGTAATGTTAATGTGCTTTAGGTCAGCAGAACTTAGAAAAGGAAGCTGAGCTTGGGGAACTTTGCCCTTGTCCCTCACCTCCGCCTTGCATCACTTACTCTGCAAACTGGACTCTGGTACCAGAGGCACCAGGAAAAGTGAAATGTGAGCGCGGAGACAGTCCTGAGGTAAAGCACCAGAGCTTCCCGGGGCCAGGCTCTTGCCTTTGATGCCAGCTTACCTGGTGCTGTGCTGAAAAGGGATAGCAGGGTAGGAACTGCGATAGCTGGCCGTGCTGTGTTTCTCTGAGATACTATTTAACAGATTTTTTGTATAAAGTAGAAGGTATAATTTCTTGATTAAATCATCTGCTCCCATATTTCTCTTGAACTTAGATATGCCTCGACCTCATTTTAGATTTGGGGCACATTTGGTATAAAAAGAGCCCATGTTTTCTCCAGTGCATTGTATCATATTCCAGAAACAAAGGGGAGGCCATTCTTCGGAGCAGCACCTGCCACGCAGCCTGCCGTGAGGCTGTCGCCTGAGGTGCAGGCGTTCACGCAGTAGCAGGTTTTTCCGCCCTGTGCAATCTTCTCCAGCTGTGACCCAAGGGCAACTGTAGAATCATGTATTAGAATATGTACTTAGATACCTTGAATGATTGATTGATTGTGTTGAAATCCATAGGGTATTAAAACAAAAATACCTCCAGTCATTTTCAATACAACATACTTTTTAACCACCTAAGAGCTTTAGGCTTTGATTGTGTTAGAAAGGGAAGAGCTTTGGCAACCTCAAAGATTTTAAAGTAAAATTTAAATAAACTGATTTTTAAAATTATATGTGGTTGCCAGACCATTTAATTTGGAGAAGATAGCCTTTTCAAAAAATGAGACTGGGAAAATCAAATATCCACATGCAAAAGAATGAAATTTGACCCTAACCTTATACCTATGCAAACATTAACACAAATTACAGGCCCAAACATAAGTAAAATGATAAAACTTTAAGTGAAAACATAAAGGAAGAGCCTATTAGTAATTTTCTGGCATAAGACATTAAAAGAACAGGCAATCGAAAAAATAGATTTAAGATATAATAAAAATTTTTTTTAATGTCCATCAAAGGTTACTATTGACTTAATAAAATGGTAACTCACAGACTTTGAGGAAATATTTCCAAATCATCTCAGATTGGAATCCTGTGTAATGGTGACAGAAATGTAAAATGGGCCACTATTTTGAGAAACAGTAAAAAATAAACATAGAGCTTTTATATCCAGTAATTCATTCCACTTCTGGGTGTGTACCCAAAGAACTGAAAAGAGCAACTCAAACATTTATACAATTATGTTGACAGCAGCATTATTCAAAATAGTCCAGTGTGAATATAGGCCATATGTCCATACAGGGATGACCGGAGAAACAAGACATCATACATCTACAACCAAAATATTATTCACTTTAAAAAAATGAAAATTTGGACACATGCAAGAACACTGATGAACTCTGAGGATACGATGTTGAGTAAAATAACCAAGGACAAAACCCCCCCCAAGTATTACATGACTGTACTTAATTGAGGTACTGGAGTAGTGAAATTCAAAGAGAAGAGAGTAAATATGGCTGCCAGGGGCCGGGGAGGAGGAGTGCAGAGTCCCTGTTTAATGTGAAGAGACTTTCAGTTTGGATGATGATGTTCTAAAGGTGGATGGTGGTAAAGGTTAACATCAATGTGAGTGAATTAAATGCCACTGAAATGTTCACTTAAAAATGGTTAAAATAGATATTTTTATGTTATATCTATATAACCACAGCACAGAAAAAGTGTCTTATTGCAATTCTAAAAAGTTTGTCAATTTTGCCCTGGTTGGCGTGGCTCAGCGGATTGAGCGCTGGCCTGTGAACTGAAGGGTCACCGGTCTATTCCCAGTCAGAGCACATGGCTGGGTGGCAGCCAGGTTCCCAGCGGGGGTCATGTGAGCACACACTGATGTTTCCCTCCTCTTCCCCTTCCTTCCCCTTCCCTAAAAATAAATAAATAAAATCTTTTTTAAAAAGTTTGTCAATTTAATTAAAAGTTGAAAATAGTTACTAACCTACATGAACGGTGACTCCATTTTTATCAAAAGAATTGAAAACAGGCATAGAAAAAGGAGATGTGGGAAGGAACGTGAGGTAAGAATAATTTTTTCTGAAAGGTATTTTTAATAATAAATACATATTTTAGGTAATAAAAAGGACATATATTTCTGTTTTTATTAAATTATTAATTAAATAAACTAATATTTAATACAGAAATATATTTTCCTCAATTTCAAACTTTTCACAAAACACCTTTTAAGTGGTGACATTAAATGTAAATCAGAGTTAAAATCATTGAAGTAAAAGTATAAAATAAATTTCTTAAATGAAATCTCAAGAAAAGTCAGTGGATACTGAGGAAGACATAACAACCCATGATGCTCAGAGTGGGAGGCAGAAGCCACTGCAACTGTCCACCTTCCCCCCTTGGTTAGACCACACTTTTCAGTCAATAACTTGTTTCTGTTCACTTTGAGAAAGGCCTGAGAGGGAAGACGACGCCCTGCCTGCGGAGACAGGCCAGGAGCACCGGGACGCCAGCCTTCCCTGGACGCCCAGCCAGGCCGCCCCCTTTCCTTGCAGGGACCTGGGTCTTGCCCACCAGGCCCCGCGTTGGGGGCAGTGCCCTTCCTCTCCAGACTCTTCCCGAACGCAGCTGCAGCCACCCGGAAACAGTGAGCCCACATCTGCCTGGGGCGCTGCCTCATTCCAGCCCGTTCCTCCTTTGCCGCAGAATAAACTGGAGCCACTAGGCTAAATTACACTGTTCTCAGCCCTCCCGAGATTTTAACCGAAAACTCTAGGGCTAAAGGACACGCAATGTTATGCCGAAATAGCGCTCGGGGCTTCCTGTGAGCGTCTTTTCCTGAATCACCTGCTAAGGGCATGAATTCGGGGTAACTGGTTGTTGCAGGTTCCAGTGGCTCCCTGGAATCCTTCTCAGCGCTGTCCTGCGTCCTGCTAACTAGACCCTCCCAGGTTTCAGTAAGGCAGGTAGGATCTGTCCAGGGACTGGTCGGGACCTACTGAGCCATGTCACTCACCTGGAATTCCAGCACTCAGAGGTCCCGCCCACAGGCTAGGCCAGCATAGCCAATGAGGCATGGGCAAGAGATGGGGGCAGGGCTGGGTGGGCTGCTCCAGGTCTTTAAATAGGTGGCTTTGCCAACACGAGGTGCATCAGAGACACCTGGATCTGCAACTGCTGACTGCACCTGTGCAGCTGCGTCCACCTCAGGTGAGTGATTCTACCAGGCCCAGGTGAGATGGACCACTCCATGAACCAGCCCGTCCACCAGCCTTGCGGGGCAGGATTCTAGGACTTCAGGGGGAATGACCTTATTCCACTGCTGGACAGGACACAGCAGCCTGACCACGGCCTGTGGGGTTACCCAGCCTGCTGCTCCCTGCGCTGTTTCAGCACCTTGTGGAAGAGGCAGGAGTCTGTGTGTGGTGGGCAGGGACCTGGGTTGCATTCCCCCTTGTCCTGCCCGCTGTGCCACTGCCCCTTGTCTCTGGCTGGTGGCCTGAGCTCCAGAAGGGTCTGGTCTGCCAGGGTGCAGCAACTGTGGTGGTTTGGGGGGGTGAGGGGCGGCCATCTCTGGGCTCCATCACGCCAGGTGAGCACTTCCCTGGTTTGGTGGGGACTGGGGAATGGGTGGCAGAGGCCAAGTGTGGGAGCAGCTGAGCGCTGGCTGCACTCCTGACTATTGTCCCCTGGGAGGGTCTTTCAGAAAGATTTCAATTTAAGAAGAGGAGGTTTGAAGGCATATCTTTACTCTGTGCCATAGAATAGTCAAGAAGAAAAGTATAAAGTGACCACCTAACGCCTGGGATCTCTGTCCCTACATGGGATCAGGAGTCCTCATTAGTGAGGTTTTCCTGAGTTACGCAGGTAGTTTTCATAAATATGTTCATCAACTTTTTTGTTGTTGTTGTTCCTGGTTGTAGCCTCAAGATTCTGGCTCATAACTAACATCACACCCTTCTCCAAATATAAAGATCATTGCACGTCACTGTTTCCATACCTAAGTGTTTCTCTGGCTGCTTTTCATTTCAGTGGCTGAATGAAATACCTCCCCTTGGCCTGCTTTTCTCCATCTGTGTCCTTGTATAAGCACTTGGGAGCATAAATTAGTTGTTTTTCTTCACCGTAGTGGTTATATGACTTAGAAAAAAGTGTGATGGCTTTCGTAATTATTGGTCTAATTAGAGGCTCATTCCTTCTTCTTTCCTAGGTTTTGAAACATGGATTTTTTAATCTTCCTGACTCTCCTTTGCTTGGGAATGACCTCAGCAGCACCAAAAGTTGATCACAGTTTAGATGCACAATCAAACCTGTGGACGGTAACACCTGGAGCAGTGTTTAACATGGTTGGTAACATGGTTGTGAAACTATTCATAGGGTCCCTGCAGAGACGGTCCATGCTGTCGGAGGTTTACAGCAGGGAGTAACTTTTTGTGACCAGCTTTACCAAGACCATAACTTCATGGCACCTGTTAGTGACACGACAGGGCGGTCATCCCGGCCGTGTGGGTGCTGGAGAACAGCTCCCAGAAGTGGAAAGCCTCCCCTGATCATGGTTTCTCTTCCTCTCTGTCTGCAAGCCCAGCTCGGTGAGGGTGAGTGCGTTTGAATACAAATAAAGATAACAGTTATATGTTTGCCTCTAGGTTAAAGACACAACCAATAATGCAGCGGGAGAGAAAAGCCCCGAAGTGCTTGAAAAGGATAATCAGGAACAAAGCGAAGTCCCACAGAACATCCGAACTGCAATGAATGCCTCTGATTACATAACCCTGCGGATGAAAATATCCAGACGGATATTTGACTTGGTTGGTAATACCTGAAACTGCCTGGGGGACTCTGAAGAGAATGCCCATGCTTTTGGGGGTTCACAGCAGAGAGTAGTTTCTTCAGGCAACTCTTACTTAGGCCATAGCAATCATGGCTCCCATTGTTGACCCAACAGGGCATTCGTCCCGGCTGCGGGTCTTTTCCTGCACTGCAGAACACTCCCCGAAAGTATAAGGATTTCCCTGGCCGTGGTTTATTTCCCTCTCTGTCTGCAGATCCGCTTGGTGAGGTGAGTTTGTTCTAAATAAAAATGAAAATGACAGGTTATATGGTTCTCTCTAGATTAAAGGTGTAACCCGGAAAGCAATATTGGGGAAAATTGCCAAAGGGATTGGAAAGCAAGTACTGGGAGAAATCACAAAACCAGAGAACTTGGGAGACATTGCCTATGAAATTGGAAAACAGATTCTGGGAGGAGAGAAGACAGAAGAGAGCTTGATCACACCTAACATGGTGAGTGAGGCAGGGAATCCTCAATATTTTGTGCTCCCTTTCCTCACGACTTTACCAAAATAATATATTGCGTTACAACATTCTATTTCCTTTTCCTCGAAGGCCATTGAAGAATTCTTGGAAGAGGATGTATTGACTCCAGAACCAGAGCGCTAAAAAGAGAGAGCACCTCTACAGAGATCCCCTCCTCTGTGGTTTTGGGAGAGAAGACCATGTAACCAACCCTGCAATGAGGACACAACTGTTTGGACTTGCTGCCTGGGAATTTCACAGTATGACAAGCCTGTCACAGCCTCAGCCTGGGTGTGCAATAAGCACCCGACATTAGTATTCCTACCCCAAGTTTCTACTTTAACATTCCAGGAGCCCCTTTTAAAATCACCACTTAAATTCGAGCCCTAGTAAATTTAATGTCCTTCCCCCAATCTCCTTTGAAGCAATAGGTTCTTGCTACTCTGCTCTCTCTCTCCTGTTGGCTGTGACCTGGATGGAGGGCTGCCCTTCCCCCAGCACTGTCTGCTCCTCCCCCTCCACACTGCCCTCCAATTCTGGGATCTGTAAATAATAAATATTTTGATTTTGCTTTCCCTGTGTGAGTGAATTCAAACTGTACCTTATCCATACTTACCATGTATATATATTACGCTGTGAAGTGTAAAGTGTCAAAAACTTTGAACCTTTTGGAACATATAACATGCAAGAAACTCAAATTTTCATTTATCAACTGAGATACTTAATCTGTGATCTTTCTGATAAGGGTGAGGTAAGGGCTCCAGGAACCCAGCAAAGATCTGAGAGGGGCCCAGGGACTCGCTGCTGTCTCCGGTTACAGCCTCTGCAGGGCGTATGGGCCTGGGGAGGCAGACTGGAATCTGCTCGGCTACTTACAATAATTCTAGGCCTGTGGCTATCACACGGACTCAGGTGACTTTCTGAACTGTGGTCTCCACTCCCCTAGTCACTCTAATAGCTGTTGTTTGTTTTCCTGGGTTGGCTTGTTTCCCTGCTTCTGTTAGTTCAGGAGCACAGCTCCCGCAGCCCCGAGAGACGGGACCTCCCTTCTGTCCCCCTGGCACCTGCTGCTGGGCTGTGGTTCCTGCAGCCTTCAGGGTGACTGCTCTCCCAGGGCTGTTATCAGGCCCAAACCTCGGACAATCACAGGTAATCGGTAAACAAGAGTGATGTGTCCTCAGGAAGAAGCTGCCTGAAGACCCTGATGAACAACCAGCAGTGACCCCCAGGGCTGACCAAGAAATGGGATCCCTTGTTCCAGGTTGTGCTACCTTCAGCACTGGGGTGGGGTTTGGGATCTGTTTGCAGCAAGAAGTGCAATTCTGATTCAAAAACACCAGAAGCAGTTCTGAGAAATTTAAGAACCAGAGCTGCTCTTCAGTCTCAGGTGCCACACCCTACCCTGTGGCCAGTTTGTGTGGATCACACAGGTTTGAAACGAAAACGGAATCCAGAAATCAGTGACCCTGAAAAACAGAGTTTCAAACAGTGAGTGTCTCAGCCTTTGACCTTCAGTGAAAGTACTGGCTAATCCCCGGGCCCCTGCAGCCTTATTCTTAAGTGACTGAGCCCAAGGATGGGAAAAGGCAAAGGATCAAGCTCACATGGTAAGATGCTGCTGGATGTAAAAACTTTTAAAAACTATTTTAACCAGAATAATAAACTCACTCCCTTGGCTCAGCATTTTCTGGTTTCTAGGATTTGACTGGCTACTCTAGATCATAGCGTACAATCCACTTTATTTGG
>PVJD01020172.1:0-10079 GCA_004026545.1 Mormoops blainvillei
CTTTTCTCTTGTGGCTTTTAGGATTCTCTCTTTGTCTTCAGACCTTGTCATTTTGATTATGATGTGTCTCAGTGTAGGCCTCTTTGGGTACAACTTCTTTGGGATTCTCCGAGCTTTCTGGACTTGTGTATCTTTTTCCTTCACCAGATTGGGGAAGTTTTCAGACATTATTTCCTCAAATAGGTTCTCGATTCCTTGCCCACTCTCTTTTCCTTCTGGTACCCACATGATGCAGATGTTGTTATGCTTCATGTGTCTCAGAGATTCCTTAAACTATCTTCTCTCTTTTGGATATTTTCTGTTTTGATTGGATGTTTTTCCTCTACCTTGTCTTCCAAATTGCTGATTCGATCCTCTGCATTATCTAATCTACTATTTGTTCCTTTTAGTGTATTATTTATTTTGGATATTGCATTATTAATTTCTGACTGGTCCCTCCATTTTTGGTACAATTTCTATGTCCTTTTTCATGCTATTGAACATTCTTATAATCATTACTTTGAACTCTATATCTGATAAATTGCTTGCTTCTATTTAATTTAGCTCTTCTTTTGGAGAATTCTTTCATTTGGGGCTTGTTTCTTTGTCTCCTCATTTTGCTGTCTCTCTGTGTTTGTTTCTATGCATTAGGTAGATCTGCTATGATTCTCAGTCTTGGTAGGGTGGTCTTATGTAGTACGTGTCTTGTGGCACCCAGTGGTGCTGCCTCCCTGGTCATCTGAGATGTGTGCTCTAGGAATGTCTCTTGTGAGCATTATGTGGGTTCTCCTGTTTTAACTGAGCCTTAATTACTGTTGGCCCAGTTGTGCATGAGATCAACCCTCAGACTGATTTACCATGAAGCTCAACACCCAACACAGTGTGCAAGCCACTGTGCAAGTGCTGAGCACATGAAGCAGAATTCGCCTCAGCAGGGTTTGGTGCCTGCCGAGAGCTCCCTGTATAATAAGACAAATTACTATGTCTCCAAGTTTTAGCAGGGTGAACTTAAGTATTAGGTGTCCTGTGAGGCCCAATGGTACAGACTCCCTGCTCACTTGAGCTAGGTGCTCCAAGTGTGTCCCTTGTGTGGGTTGTATGTGCTCTCCTGTTATAGCTGAGCTTTGATTTTTGTTGGCACATCAATGAGAGGTATTGACCCTTAGGCTAATTGGTTGTGAAAACTGGCTGTAAGTACAGTTGTGGAATCTTCGTGCAGGGGCTGACCCCACGGAATAGGATTCATGGTTCACTTTTGTGGGGATATGGTGTCTGCAGAGTCCTTCCTTTGGGCATGTTATGGAGCTAATTGTGGTCATAAGCCAGGTGTGTTGGTTCTTGTGCCTTTTTGGGAGGGGTTTTGGTATAAGCCCAGGTCAGTTTGCTGCCTGTGCCCTGCCTTGTGCCACCTGGTAGGAACTTCAAAGTTATCTGTGGTTGTTAGTTGCATGTGCTGGACTTGGAGGTGCCTAGCGAAGACTATGCTGCAAACCGAGGCCTTCTGCCACTAGTGTAGGAGGCTGCTTAGCAAGAGGTGCATGGCATCCTAAGGAAAGCTGCTGCTTGTTTGGGGTTTGTGGGCCTTTGAGAGATTTTAGATATGTCCACAACATTGGCCCAGCAAGGCAACTTGTGAAAAACAGCCACTTAAAAAAGGTTGGGGCTGGAGTGCGAGTTGTGTGGGGTAGTGTCTCAGGGAATCATTGCAGGGGGTAGGGGTGAGTGGTGTTAGCCAAGTTGGTGGAGACAGATATGGTGCCCAGCTGCATTTGCAAGGAGTGTAGGGGAAGGGCTCTACAAAGGAACAATGGCACCTACCAGTAGCACTACTGTCTGAGAGAGAGCTTCCCCTCTCAAAATTCCCTCTGAAGCCAGACAATTCAGTTTCCCTCTGTATGTCCCTGGTGCTTTTTGAGCTGCTGTCCCCTCACTGGAGCTAAGAGCAAGTGAGCCCATTAGTAAGTCTATTGTGTAGGTCCTGTACAAGGAATTCCTGGGACTCCAGAAGCTCTTTCTCACCTGGATGGCACTTCTGCTGAGTTTCACAGCCAGATGTTGTGGGGATTTCTCTTCCCAGCACTAGTACTCTGGGCTGTGGAGCCTGATGTAGGACTGGGATCCCTCATTCCTCAGGGGGGCACCTCAGCAGTCAAGATATCCCTCCCTATTCTTTCTTTTTAAGATTTTGTGTGTTTATTTTTAGAAAAAGGTGAAGGAATGGAGAAAGAGAGGGAGAGAAATATAGATGTGAGAGAGAAACATTCATTAGTTGCCTCTCATATGTGTCTAGACTGAGGACAGAACCCACAACCCAGGTATGTTCCCTGACTAGGAATGGGGTGGGTGACCTTTGGCTTTGTGGAATGATGCCCAACCAACTGAGCCACACTGGTCAGGGCTCCCTCCCAATTCTTAATTGCTACATGTGGGTATGGGACCAGACCACTTAGTGTCTACACTTCTTCTATCAGTAGCTTCTTTATATCCTTACTTATAGGGATTCTGTTCAGCTTGTCTTCAGGTGGTTTTTAAGGGTGATCATTCTCTAATTTACTTGTAATTTTGATCTGGTCATGGGAGGAGGTGAGCACAGTATTTACCTATTTTGCCATCTTGACTGGAAGTCTGCCCAAAGTTCTAATGTATGTTTTCATTTTCACTTTCTCATCTCAGAGTTATTATTTTTGTCCTTTACAATCTAATCTTTATAACAGATGCTGCAAAACCTTGGAGAAAGCACATAGCTTTATCACCTTATGTCATTGTAACCCCTGCCCTAATGGGCATCCAGAACATTTACAAATTGACAGAATAAACTGAGGCTACTGAGTAGAGTGAAGGACAGGAAAGGGTCCATTAATATTGGTTGGGGGCAAGGAGAACAGGGCTGTATATATTCACTGGCTGCCAGTGTAATTGCTCTTTTACAAAATAAAAGTTTGTAGCTTTTCGCCACCTTCACCCATTCCCCTTCAATCTCCTTCCCCCACCACTTTCCTCTGACAAACACAAATCTGTTCTCTGTGTTTGGTTTTTTGTTGGATTTTCCAGTAATTGAGATTATACAGCATTTGCCTTTCTTCTGACTTATTTCACTAAGCTTAATGCCCTCAAAGTCCATCTATCTCATTGCATATGGCCAGATTTCCTTTTCTTAAATAGCTGAATGATATTCCATTGTATATATTTTATCAGTCAATGGACACTTAACGTTGTTCATATTTCTTGACTCCAATAAACATGGGGGTGTAGATTTTTTGGGGTTGGTAGATTTATCTCCTCCAAATTCGTATTTAGAAGTGGAATTGATGAATGACATGTTAGTTCTATTTATAACTTTTTGAAGAACCTCTCAAATGTTTTCATAATGAATGTGATCATTTACAATCCTATCAATAAGTGCAACAGCATGGGTATTTAAATATCTTTATTGGCAAAATGCTTTTTCATGTCTTTTGCATATTTTTTTCCTTTTTAAATTGTCATTCAAGTACAGTTGTCTACATTTTCCCACCACCAATTTCCACTGCCTGCTCATTTATTTTTGCTTTTGTTGCTTGTCTTCCAGTGTTACATCAAAAAAAAAAATTGTTACATTCAAGGCGAAGAAGCATCAGCTTTATGTTTTTTCTAGGAATTAATGGTTTTGAGTTTTACATTTAAGTCTTTAATCCATTTTATGTTAATTTTTGCAAGTGCTGTAAGTTAGGGATGTGGCTTCAGTCTTTTGCATGTGAATATCCAATTTCCCCAGCATCACTTATAGAAAATATTTTTCTTCCCAATCAATATTCATGGCTTTCTTGTTGAAATGTTTGTTGACCACACATAGAAGAATTTATTACTGGGCATCGATTCTGTTCCTTGATTCTTTGTGTCTGTTTTTGAGCCAGTACCTACTGTATTGATTACTTTAGCCTTGTAATATAGTTTAAAATCAGGATGTGTGATGCCTTCAGGTTTGTTCCTCTTTCTCATGTTTCTCTGACTTTTTAGAATCATTTGTCATTCAAAATGAATTTCAGAATTTTTTTCTATTTCTATAAAAATGTCATTGGGATCTAGATAGAGATTGCATTGAATCTATAGATGGTTTTAAGGAATATGGACACTTTAAAAATATTAATTCTTCCGATGCATGAGTACAGTATAACTATTTATTTTTTCCTTCTTCATTGGCTTATAATTTCAATGTGCAGATCTTTCACCTTTTTGGTTAAATTTATTCCTGTGTATTTTATTGTTTTTTAAGCAATTGCAAATAGGACTGCTTTATTTATTTATTTTTCAGATGACTTATTGTTATTGTATAGAAATGCTTGTCACTTTTGTATATTGATTTTGGTTTCCAAAATTTTACTAAATTTGATGATCAAATGTAATATATTTTTGGTGGAGTTTTTGGCTTTCTTATATGTAAAGTCATGCGATCTAAACAGAAAATTTTACATTTTTCTTTTTGATTTAGCTTCTTTATTTACTTCTTTTGCCTTGTTATTCTGGATAGGTCTTCCAGTAATATGTTGAATTGGAATGGTGACAGTGGGCTACTTTGCCTTGTTTCTGATCTTTCAACCTTTCATTATAGAGTATGACATTAGCTGGGGGCAGTTGTCATATATAGAATTTATTGTGTCAAGATATGGTCCTTCCATACATATGAATTTTTTAACATGAATGAATGTTGATTTTTTCTAATGTTTTTCTGCATCTATTGAGATAATTGTGCAGTTGTATTCTTTCATTTTATTAATGGGGTATATATCACATTAATTTATTTTTTATAGTGGGATGTTTTAATGTATTTTCTGTTAGTTTGGATGTATCCCAATAAATGTTGAAATGAAGTATAACTGGCAAATATGTTCTCCCATATGGTTGGTTCCCTTTTCCTCTTTAGCAATGCAGAGGTTTTTTAGTTTGATGTAGTCCCATTTGCTTTTTTATTCTGTACTCTGTTACATGTAGTTAAAATCTTGATTTTGAATTATAGTGCAAGGGTATAATCATAAAACCTCTCAAAGAAGTTGTAGTGGTACCAAACATTATACATATTAAATACATCAATAAAGAGAGATTGGAGGAAGCTGTTGTGATAGGAAGATATCAAGATTGAGTGGCTTAAATGGTCCACAGTTTATTTTTGTACCAATACATTTAGGAGTAAGTAAGTAAGCTACCCTTAACTATGCTTAGTATGGGCTTTCTCAAGTTGTTTTTATAAAGAACAAGTTGTTATATAAAGATGAGTTGCAATAATGCATTAAGAGGAACTTGATCCTAAGGGAAAATGTGGTGTTAGGATGAGTTTGTGATGAAGTATTAGCTTGTCCTTGCCACAAGTCATTCTATATCATCTGCATTCATTCTAACTCAAAATTTTCAGACATATTTGCACATATGGAAAATATATGCAGTGGGAATGCAGCACATTTACTGATTTTTGTTTGTTGAAGCATCCTTACATTCCAGGGAGAATCCCACTTGATCAGGTATGAGATTCTTTTGATGTGCTGCTGAATTTGGCTTGGTAGTATTTTGTATGGGATTTTTGTATTATATTAACCAGGGATATTAATTTGTGTTTTTATTCCTTATAGTGCCCTTATATGACTTGATATGAGGACAATGGCTTTTAAAAATGAGTTTGGGAGTACTCCTTCCTCTTCAATTGTTTGGAAGAGTTTGAGAAGAATTGGTGTTAATTCTTCTTTAAACATTTGATAGTATTCACCAGTGAAACCATCTGGTTCTATGCTCTCTTTTTGGGTAGGTATTTAGATGACTTACTGAATCTCCTTACTTGTTATGATTTGTTAATATTTTCTATTTCTTCCTGATTAAGTGTGGGTAGGCTTTCTAGGAATTTTCCATTTCTTCAAAATCGTCCAATTTGTTGAGTTGCACCTGCAACTGTTAATAGAATTTTGAGATTTTTTGTATTTGTGTGATATCAGTTGTAATGTCTTCTCTTTCAGTTATAATTTTATTGATTTGGGCCATTTTTCTTTTTTGGGGGGGAGGTCTAAATAAAGGCTTGCAAATTTTGTTTATCTTTCAAATAACCAACTCTTATGTTTGTGAATATTTTCTATGTTTTTTTGTTCTCTTGTTCATTAATTTCTGCTCCAGGCTTCATTATTTTCTTTCTTCTGCTAACTTTTGTTTCATTTCTTTCTAATGAAGTAAGTTTACTTAAGATATTTCTTTTTTCTTGATATGTGTGTTTATTGCTATAACTTACCTCTTAAAAAGTTTTTTACAACATCTCATGTTTTGGAATGCTATTTCAATTTTCATTTTTTTGGATACTTCCCAAAAATTTCCTGTTTCCTGTTGATCCACTGGTTTTTCCAGAGTGTATTGTTTCATTATCACATATTTGACATTTTCCAGCTTTCCACATGTTATTCATTTTTAATTTCATATTATTGTGGTTGAAAAAAATACTTGATATGTTTTCTTTTTTCTTAAAGATTTTATTTTTGTTTTCAGAGAGAGGGGAAGGTAGGGAGAAAGAGAGGGAGAGAAACATCAATGTGTGGGAGAAATATCAATATGTTGCCTCTCACACACCCACAGCCAGGGAACTGGCCCCAAACCCAGGCATGTACCCTTATTGGGAATCAAACCAACTAACTTTCGATTCACTGGCTGGTGTTCAATCCACTGAGCCACATCGGCCAGGATCTTTTTTTCTTCTTCTTTTAAAAGTTTTTAAAAATTGTTGTTCTATTACAGTTGTCCAAATTTTCCCCCAGTTACTCACCACCACCTGCTCCCTCAGTCAATTCCCATCCTGTTGTCCATGTCCGTGGGTCATTAATACACGTTTCTTGACTAGGCTCTTCCACTCCTTTCCCCTCTTCTTCCCTGGTTCTCTTCCCTATGGTCACTATCAGTCTGTTCCTTCTTTCCCTGTCTCTGGTTCTATTTGCTAATTTGTTTGTTTTGTACATCAAGTTCCACTTACAGGTGAGATCATATGGTATTTTCTTTTGCCACCTGGCTTATTTCAGTTAGCATAATACTCTCCAGTTTCACCCATGCTGTCACAAATTGTAGGGGTTCCTTTTTTCTTTCTACTGTGTAATATTCCATTGTGTAAATAAACCACAGTTTTTTGGATCCACTCATTTACTAATGGGCACCTAGGTTTCTTCCAGCACTTGATGATTGTAAATTTGATCTCCAAATATATAAATAGCTCACAAGACTCCACACCAGGAAGACAAACAACCCAATGAAGAAATGGGCAAAGGACCTGAGCAGGCACTTCTCCAAGGAGGACATACACAGGGCCTAGAGACATATGAAAGGATGCTCAGCATCACTAACCATCAGAGAGATGCAAATTAAAACCACAAGGAGATACCACTTCACACGAGTCAGAATTGCCATTATAACCAAATCAACAACAACAAGTGCTGACACGGTTGTGGAGAACAGGGAACCTTAGTACACTGTTGGTGGGAATGCAGACTGGTACAGCCACTGTGAAAAACGGTATGGAATTTCCTCAGAAAACTAAAAATGGAACTGCTTTTTAACCCAGAAATCCCACTGCTGGGATTCTACCCTAAGAATCCAGAAATACTAATTTGAATCAATCTATGTACCCTAATGTTCATAGCAGTGTAATTTACAATAACCAAGTGCAGGACATGACCTAGGTGTCCATCAGTAAATGAGTGGATCAAAAAACTGTGGTACATTTACACAATGGAATACTATGCAACAGAAAGAAAGAAGGAGCTCATACTACTCACTACAGCGTGGATGGATCTGGATAGCATTATGCTAAGTGAAATAAGCCAGGAATTAAAGGACAAATGCCATATGATTTCACCTATATGTGGAAACTAATCAACAGAACAAACAAGCAAGCAAAATATAACTAGAGACATTGAAATAAAGAACAAACTGACAGTAAACAGAAGAGAGTGGGGAGGGGATAAAAGGGGGAAACAGGGGATGGATAATCAAGGAAGATGAATAGAGGACTTACAGACAAAGCCAAAAGGGGGTAGGATCGAGGGTGGGAGGTGGGAATGGGAGTGGTGGGGGAAATGGTGGTGGGAAAATGGACAAAACTCTACTTGAACAACAATAAAATAAAATAAAAATAAAAAGATTTTATTAAAAAACAAAACAAATGCAAACCCTTGTCTGAAGTATAATTGGCAAATATGTTCTCCCATATGGTTGGTTCCCTTTTCCTCTTCAGCAATGCAGAGGCTTTTTAATTTGATGTAGTCCCATTTGTTTCTGCTTTCCTTTATTCCCTTGTACTAAGAAATATATCAGTAAAAATATAGCTGTGTGGGATATCTGAAATTTTACTGCCCATATTTTCCTGTAGGTCTTTTATGTGTCATGGCTTATGTTTAAGTCTTTTATCCACCTTGAGCTTATTCTGGTGTATGGTGTAAGTTAGTGGTCAATTTTCATTTGTTCGCATGTAGTTCTTCAGATCTCCTGACCCCATTTGCTGAAGAGGCTATTTTTACTCCATTTTATGCTCCTACCCCCTTTGTGAAATATTAATTGACCATAGAGTACTGAGATTTTTTCTGGGCTCTCTATTCTGTTCCATTGATCCAGTAACAGACTGTTCTGTTCTTTTGCCAGTAACAGACTGTTTTGATGACAGTGGCCTTGTAATATAGTTATCATCAGTTATTGTGATTTCTCCTACTTGTCCTTCTTTCTCAAGGCTGCTGAGGCTCTTCATGGTCATTTGGTTCCATATAAAATTTTGAAATATTTATTCTAAATATGTGAAATATGTCATTGGTATTTTAATAGGGATTGCATTGAATCTGTATGTTGCTTCAGGTAGTATGGAAATTTTAATGATGTTAATTCTTCTAATCCATGAACATGGTACATGCTTCCATTTATTTGTATCTCCCTTAATTTCTTTCTTCAGTGTTGTGTAGTGTTCCAAGTATAAGCCTCTTACCTCCTTGGTTAAGTTTATTCCTAGGTACTTTATATTTCTTGTTGCTATACTAAGTGGGACTTTTCCTGATTTCTGTTTCTGATATTTCATTGTTGATATACAAAAATGCCTTTGGTTTCTGAATATTGACTTTATATCCTGTGTTTTGCCAAATTCATTTGTTAGGTTGAGTAGTTTTTTGGTGGCACCTATGGCATTTTCTATATACACTATCATATCATCTGCAAATAATGACAGTTTTCCTTCTTTCCTTCCAGTTTGGATACCTTTTATTTCTTTTTCATGTCTGATCGCTGTGGCTACAACTTCCAATACTCTGTTGAATAGAAGTGGTAAAAGCAGACACCATTGTATCATTCCTGATCTTAGGGGGAAAGCTTTTAGCTTTTGCTCATTGTGTATGATGTTGGCTGTAGGTTTCTTGTATATGACCTTTATTATTTTGAGGTATGGTCTCTACTCCCACTTTACTGATTGTTTTTATGATAAACATGTGCTGTACTTTCAAATGCTTTTTTTGCATCTACTGATATGATCATGTGATTTTTTATCTTTCCTTTTGTTTATGTGGTGCATTACGTTTATTGATTTGCGAATATTGTACCATCCTGCATTGCTGGAATGAGTCCCACTTGATTGTGGTGTTTGATTTTTTAAAATGTATTCCTTGATCTTGGTTGCCAATATTTTGTTGAGGATTTTAGTGTCTATGTTCATCAGCAATATAAGCCTGTAGTTTTCTTTTTTTGTTGTGTCTTTACCTGGTTTTGGAATTAGGATAATACTGGCCTCATAAAATGAGCTTGGGAGTTTTCCCTCTTGAATTTTTTGGATTAGTTTGAGCAGGATCGGAATTAGCTCTTCCCTAAATGTTTGCAAATTCACCTGTGAAACTGTCCAGGGCTTTTGTGTGCCTGGAGTTTTTTGATTACTGCCTCAATTTAACTAATTGCTATCAGTCTATTCTGGCTTTCTGCTTCTTGATTCAGTTTAGAAGGTTATATTTTTATAGAAATTTACCTATTTCATCCAGGTTTTCAAATTTCTGACACGTAGTTGTTCATAATAATTTGTTACAATCCTTTGTATTTCTGTGGTGTTGGTTGTAATTTCTCCTCTTCCATTTCTGATATTA
>PVJD01020173.1:0-10075 GCA_004026545.1 Mormoops blainvillei
TGCTCAGTGTCAGAACTGTATTGCAGTGTGTGTGTTTCTGTTTAAAGACACCTTAGTTAATATATATTGCTGCTGTATTAACACTGAAGTTATGGCCAAGAGCTCTATAACTCATACCTGAGCAAAGCTCATCTAGCACATGTATTTTCTGTGTCATGCTTTCCTCACTTCAATACACTCGAAGACAGTTCAGCACTACATTTGAGTTGCCATTTTAAACAGCAGTATACCCCACAAAAAGCACAAGAATGTGAAATAAGTAGCACTAAATAAACTGCAAGAGACACATTGTAAGAGCTGAAACAAGAAGGCAGAGCGTTGCCACAGTCAGCCGCACCTGGGAATGTATGCATTGGGTGGCTCGAATTTTTTGCTGCTCTGTGCATGTCTGCAAATGACTGCAAAAACGCCATAAATATTGTTTGGGGTTATGAATAAATTTTAGTGAGTAGGTAATTTCACAAATATATGAATAATTAGGCTCAACTGTATACACATAGTGTGTGTGTTATCAGCCACTGTACTAATAATTTATATGATTCCATCTATAACCCAATTCTTTTAGTTTGAGGTCTAAATATAATTGATCAAATCCATCTATCCCACATCCTATATAAGAAATTCGATGTGCTTCGAAAGACTTCGGTCAAGTCCTAGAGGCTTGTGTTCGAGAAGAACTAGCACCAAGTTCATCTCCCTCCTAAGACTGATCTTGTTCGGCTGTGCAGCTGCTTTCCTCCATACAAAGCCAGGGGTGGGACTCAGTTTCTTTTCCTTGATTTTCTCTCAGACTACTCACACAGGGCTTTTGTTTGTATAGCAGGCTTTAGAGGAGGCTTGGGAATGAAAAACTTGGTTACATGCCATAACACAAGCAAATTAGAATAGTAAACAGCCTTGTCTTAAACTTTACTGTTTTAGTCCCTCCACCCCAGCTAATGAAAATTTTAATGGTTGCTGTAGTCGAGTCTTTTTTAAAAATAAAGGCTATTTGCCTGCTTCACGTTGTAACCTTAACATCACTGGCCAAGACTTTCCAACTTTGTTTCCTCTTTCCCAATAGTATCTGTAAGTAGAGAACAGATTTAGTTTTACTAAAGTGAATTATGATAACCACCCTTTGAGAAGAATAATTGCTATGGTAGTTTTGGTAACACTTTTTTCTTTATGTTACTGATGCAAACCCAGTTAATCCCCATGAAATCTCTGAAAAAGTTTAATTCCAAATTTACAAATTATGTAAAGGTCCAGACAGGTTAAGTAACTTGTCCAAGTTGATAGAGCTTATTACAAGAAGTTCATGCTAGGTCTAAGAGGGCAAGGTGCTAAACTACCACACTAGATTTGCTTACTTCCCAGTTCCCTAACTTCCCAAACAAGGAATGTCTGGATTAGTGAGAATATGCTGTGCTGTGTACTATAATTATAGAAAAACATCTATAATCAAATTAAATGCTGGTAATATTATCCGAATTAAAAATGTAGGTTTACTCTTACTCTTCGTGAAGATATTTTACATGTTAAAGGAGACGTTGAAAGGCCAGAACTAAAAATCAGATTGTTGCTCTTTCTGTAGTACTATAGAACCCAACAAGAGATTTTAAGTATGTACTTAATTATACTGGTTAATTAGTTTCTTGCAGCATTATAGTGGTTTTCTAATGTAAGGAAACTTTGAAAAGATACAGATTAAAGAAAGAAAAGTAACAATGGTTGATGCATTTCAGATTTTATAAATGAATTTAAAATTTTAACTTGTAGCTAAGCAAAGACCTTTCTTCTGAATAAAGTATAAGAATGATTTCTTTTTTCATTTTACACTTCCATTCAGGTACAAGTCAAGGCTTTTTAGTAAGTTTATGATTTAAATTTGTAAACCATTATCACAATCCAGTTTTAATTTTTCTATCATCCCCCACCTCAAATTTCCCTCAAGCCTATTTGCAATTTTTTCATTGTTCTTAACAGGTCTGAGGAAAGAAAACACATAGTGACTCACACAATCATTTTACTACTTGAAGAGAAAAGAAAAATCACCTAGTACCACCTAGTGTTGCTTAAGTAGATAGCAAGTTGATATCTGAAATCTTCAGACTTGCTTTCTCTGGGCTCACTAGATCAGCTACAAATATTTATGGCTTAAAATTGAAGCTCAACTTGAAAATATCCACAAGTTTATCTAAAATCTTCATCTGATAAAATTTTAAGGCTTTAATTAAAAAAAAACTAATGGTATATTTTCTTCAAATGAGAGTACTTGGAGCCCCAATATAGCTGATCAATGCTTAACAACTTTGTTCGAAGCAGGGGTCAGGGGCGGGGGATAGTCAAGATATTGGCCTACTTGCTCCCACACTTGCTGCAATTAGCTTTGTAAAGACTGGTTAAATAAACACAAATAGAAAGAGTAGTTATCTTTGGGAATTGGAAAATAAGTGAATTTTTCCTTTTGGCTTTATTTTTCTCTAAGTATATATTTATAATGGAAAAGACTATAATTAGCTTTATTTTAAAAAGCAAGTATTTACTTTCAAAATATTGCCAAAATGCCTAGCAGAGTCCGTGAAAGATAGTATTCCATGACTACCATGACCCTCCCAGGTTCCTCCTGATTGGCGGCTGTAACTCACAGGATAAGACTGAAGGCAGTGTTTGAATGGGGGGTCCTGCCTTAGTTCTCAACGCATGACTCCCTGCTGGGGACTCCACCGGTCCCCTGGCTTCATGGGAGCTCAGTATCTCAAGATTAATTACGTTTTAACCAACAGTGTCCATATGGTGAAATGCACGTAATTCTAATAGTGTTACTAGAAAGTAGTGCTTTATTACAGAAAAATTACTCAGAAAAGCAAGAATTTTGGCAAAGGGTTTTGTAAAGATATAAAATTGAATAGAATAAACGCCGAGTTTAGATTCCAATTCTGGTTCTGATTTTTACTATCTATGTGACCTTGAGTAAGCCACTTGATCTCCTTCTGAATTTGTTTCTCAACTATAAGCTGGGGATAATAAAAATACCAACCTTACAGGTTTGTTATGAGAATTACGAAAGTATGGGAGAGGTGGGGCGCCGGTGCTGTCCTTGGTTCTGAAACTTCCATCACTCAGCAGTACCAGGCTGGGTACCTCAGGAAATGCATGCACCCAAACACATTTCAGAGCTCAGGACCCAGGTAAGTGTATGTGTCATCTGAAAGAAGCTAATTTCCACTGTCTATATTTAGATCCACCCCTACGGCATAATAAATTCCTAACCTGGGACTGAGCATTGACTCTGGCAGGCAGCCCGTGGCACCTCAGTAAAGACATAGTGTTGCCACTTCCTGTATTCTTTTCCCTTTTATGTATTTCCTGAACAAATGCAATTTTTTAGATTGATTTTATTCATTTCTTTGAGTGGTTGGGGGAGCAGAGAGAAGAGGTGTAATAGAAGATGGTATTTCATCCCTGTTCAGACAGTGGCTTGGGATCTCGGGCCTGATGAACTTTGGAGTGATTATAATGATCTTGAACTCTAATACTGGCGTCCAAAGCATAATAGCTCTTAGACTTTTATCACAACCCTTCTTCTCTTGGCTTTTACTTTTCTCCCCATTCATTCTCATTTTCCTGCTTACTTCTATCTGTTACAAATCATAGGTGTCATCAGGTTTCTTAATTCTTTCAGTGTTTGACTGAATCTTAAGATTTTGGCTTGAAAGTTGGAATCTAAAATATTTCTGAATAAAGAAATTAGGCTTTTATAAATTGATAACTCTGGGTCATCTTGTTTCTTGGAAAATAGCTGAAACTACTCTGTCAGAAGAAATTGGAGCATTTCATCTGTTGGGAGGAGTCAACTCTTTCAAAGAAAATATTCTACTCTGAACTCAATTAAAAATTAATTGATCTGTCAAATGCCCATTTATTTCCCAGAGACTGAGTTCTTGTTACAAGAAGGTATTAAAAATCCTTGTCACTGCATTTGAGTTTATATTCAACTTCTTTTCTATAGTTTATTGCTTCTAGCTCTTTTAGTGTGTAAAGAATTGAAAAGATAAAACTACTAATAAATCATGGAATATTATAAACAGAACTGTAAATAGTCTGGTTTTCACCTGTAAGTACTTGTCTACCATCCACCCCCAGAGATTGAACTAACTAACTGTCACTTTCACCTTATAGGCCACAGATAGCACTTCAAAACTTCCATAAAAGGTACATGCTTTAAAAGTTTCAATTAATTAAATAGTAGACTAAATAAAGTTAACAATAGTTTCTTAAATAAAGGTTTGCATGCATATTGTTTTCCTTCCAAGCTTTTATATGGCCTATTTCTGCAATTCCAAATTTTGAGCAGCAAAGATTTTTTCACAATCAAATGAACAACCAAGAATGTGCTAGGGTGCTGGATCCTCCATAGAAGTGTGAGAGTTCAAAAAATTTCACGTAAGCATGTCATATGTGACAGAGCATATTGGCTGTCCATTCAGTATCCTCTCTCTCTCTCTTTCTCTCTCTCTCTCTCTCAACAGTAAAAGGAACCTTAGTTTCATCTTGGTACATGGGAGCCTTGCAACAAACTATACATTTCCCAGACACTCCGACAGCTGTGAAGTATTGTCATGTGACCAAGTTCTGATTCACGGGATGTGAGTTGTGGTTAGTTATGCATCTTTTAGGCCATGCCTTGTTGAAAAGAAGGGGCTTCCCTTTATTCTCCACTTCTTTACTTCTTTTTCCGATGGCTGGAATGCAAATACCATGGGAATAGCCATCTTGGACTATGCAGATGCATGTAACAAACCAGCCTTTTATCTCATTGTTTTTCATTTACTTATCTTTGAATATTAATGAGGTTGCACATCTTTTTTCATACACTTATTAGTCATTCAAGCACAGCATTTAACTCAACAAGTTGAAAATGATTAACAAAGCACATCCAAAGAGATAAGAAGAAAAAGAATAATAAAGATGTCTAATTTTAACCTTTCTTAATTCCTAATGAGTGCATGTAAAACAATAATTTTTTTCTAAGTACTGTATTAGCTATGTCAAACAAATTTTTACATGAACTATGTTTCATTTGTATTCAGTACTGCATAGAACTTAATTTCCTTTAGGATTTATTTTTAATCCTATGGGTTGTTTGGTCATATGTTATTTGGTCCCCAAACATTTTAAATGACTGAATAGCTATATTTGTGGCATTAATTTATAATTTTATTGAAGTATGGTTGGAGCAAATAGTCTGAATTACATATTAATCTTTTGGCATTTATTGAAATTATTCCAAGGGCCTGAAATAATTTATTTTTACAGATATTTTATGCATATCCAAAAAGCATATATTCCTCATTGGTTCTGTGTGTGTTTGTATATTCCAATATATATTTAATGCATTTAATATATTTAATAGATCAATTTGATATTGATTTTTCATGTCTTTGATAGAATGTGTTTGAAGAATAAAGGAAGACAATCTTGCCTGCTTGCTATATCAGTTTCTGAGAGAATTGTGTTATAAATCTATAACATAATTTTATAATTATAGTTTTTCTTTATAGGGGAAAGCTTTTCTCATTTATTTTGATGGGCATTTTATACTTATTTTGGTCTTTCCAAACAATTACAGAAATTGATTGCATTTACATTTTGGCTTGTTTAGATTTTTTCAATTATTGTGGCATTTGGAGTGCATTCTAATTTTGAGAGGGAAGCTTTATTTTAGTAATTATTTCACTCTCTCCTGCTGTGCTCATATGTTCTCCTTTAGCCATTTTGTGACTGTAAAAGAAGGGTGGAATTTCAATACGAAGGAATGTTTTCGGGAGTTTCACCCAGAGCATCAAGCATCAGCAAAAGCTTTCGCTGAAAACGTGGAATGGTGCAGAATATAGGTGTACTTATGCTGGGAGCCTCTGGGACTCCTCAGGAGGAGGGGAGCCTGAAAATGGAAGCTGGACCCATAATGGTGAGAATCTTTGAGATAAAACTCTTCATTTTATTCTTAAATACTTTGTTGTCTTGGCTTTGATTCCTTTCTAATAAAACAGGAAAAACATTTACTTAATATTATTCGCAAAGTTGCCATGATTTGAAGATCTGAAATGATACACTCCCAATGTCTAAAAAGTTATCTCCTTATGTTTCTCAAAACTGTGTCATTAGGTGAGTGCCTAATCTATGTAAGTGGTGTGCATGAAGTCTCTGGCTGCCTCAATTTTACTGTTATCAGTATGTAGCAGTATCCTGAAGATATTCAAGTGATGTGCCTAAACCATCTGGCTGTCACAATTTTGCTTTTATCATTATTTAGTATCCTTTTGAATCAGTAATTATGTAATTTAGCAGTGTTATCAGGAGACCAATTTGAATTTTAGCTGCTTAGTATTCCAGATATATAAACTCAAACACATCATCTTCATATTTTGTCTTATTAGCACTTAATAACTTGTATTACAAAAGTTTATTTAAATCTGTGTGGTAAAGACTTTTAGTTTTCCCCAAGTACTTATCCTCCTCATCTTCAATAGTGATACTAAACCTCAATTTTTGGTTGGGTGCATGGTTATGCTAAACAAAGATCATATTTTCCAGCCTCCTTTATAGCTAAATATGGGCATTTAACTAAGTCCCACTCAATGGGATGTAAATGGAAGTTATTTTTAAAGGGAGGGAGGATCTCCATTTCTTGAATACTTTCTTCTGTCAGTTGGGTAGAATAAGGCTATGATACCTGGAGCTGTAGCATTCATATTGGACTATGAGGTGACCTTTAGAATGGAATGGAAATCCCACCGTGGGCAGCAACAAATAATTGAGCCCAGATCTCTTATATTCTGGTGTGCCTTAATGGAGCAGACTACCATTGGGCTTCTTGAATGTGTGACAGAAATAAACCTCTCTTTTTGTTTAAACCACTATGATTTTGGGTTATTCTAGCATTCACATTCTCAAATAATCTTAACTAATACTGTCACACTTTCCAATGTTTTTCCATGTCCAGCATACATTTCCCATGCTTCACATATCACCATTCTATATTTATCCATGTGATTAGATAAGACTGACCCTAGTCCCCAAATTTCAGGGAAGGAAATATGAACCTTGTGTCACCAATCATAGCACTCTATCTACTGGGCCTCAGTCATTGGTTCATGGATGGTCACATGAGTCATACCGGACTAATGAGATGCAATCTGTGGCTTTCCTTGTAAGTAATAGGAAAGAGAAACTCTCTTTCCGTCAAGTTGCTCAACTATGAGGACATAAATCTAAGGCCCTGATTAGCGCAAATGAAGGCCTGTCTGAAAAAGAAATTACTATAGGAAAAATGCTGGAATGGAGCTCACACACACAAACACAGAAACAGATTGTGACATCACTTGAGCATTTTGATCCAGCCATTCCTGAAGCTAAATATTCCTGTACTTTAATTGCTTCAGCCAATAAGTCTCCTCTCTATTTGTTTGTTTGTTTAAACCGACTGGGTATGTCATTTATGACTAAAAATTCATTACTATAACTTCCCCTATTTATTTAGGTTGTTACAAAATGTTTCTCCTGTGTCATTTGACTTTAATACTCAAAGCATACCTATTGATTAGGAAAACAAAGACTGAATCTTACTCGTTTTCATACTTCTCACAGGGCAGAGCAGTGTTTCTTCAAAAGGGCAGATGCTTAAATGAGTAATGGCATGATCGTCCATTGTCATACATCTAATTTTATTTCAATAGGCCAGAACCCATAGAATGCCTGTTATTATTTTCAGGGTATTACCTTGGGGCCTTTAAACAACTTTCAATAAATATTACTGCCACTATTTAGTTCATCTGGAGAAAAAGTTTTATGAATTACCTTAAAAATCCGAAGGCATTTTTCCTTTGTAACTCGACAGGGATAAATCTTCATCCTATGAAAATGACTTGACTTCCGTCAATAGCAAAACTTCAGTTGAAATTAAGTCTGGAAAGGAGACTGAAGGGTAAAAGTTAAATAAGAAGGAAATGAACTTTTACTAGGTTTTGTTAAAACTTGCGAAAACCTACAAATAGGCATTATAGTCTCCAGTTTACCTGTGAGAAGTATGAGTGGCCTAAGGATACGCAGTCCATGTTGCCAGGACTCAGTCCCAGGCCTGTCTCACTCCAAAGATTTTCCTTTCTCACCATTCTGCCTCCTTAAGGCTGACTTTATTTGGAATAAAAACCACCATAAAGTGAAGAGATTTAATTCCTCTTGAATTTCGTCATATAAGTATCATATCATAGGTCTGGGACAAACACAAGGGGTAAGGTGTGTGACAAAGTGAGGTTTGTTGGGGAAGATTTAGCAAAAGTCAGTTCATGAGCATAGTGTGCTGAGCTGAGGCACGGCTGGATGCGCTTGCAAACGTGCCCCGCGAGAAGAACCCCGCCTAGTTATCACTTTACCCAGGTATATGGAAAAAGCTGTGGTCTGAATTTCTGTGTTCCTCCAAAATTCATACGTTAAAAACTTAATGCCCAAGGTAACAATATACAGTAAGTCTTTACTTAATGCTGTTGATAGGTTCTTGGAAATGGAGACTTTAAGTGAAAGGACATATAATGAAACCAGTTTTACAGCAAAGTAATCGATATGAGTTAAATTTCTAGGGCATATTGATAGTCGCAAAAACATCACCAAACTTCTAAAGAAAGACCCAAAGCCCTACTAATAGTAAACACTGAAATAAATGAGCTATACATACATTTAAGAAAGATAAATAAATCATTATTCTCCAACCTGCTTATTCCAGTTCAGGGTCACGCGTGGCCAAAGGCTGTCCTGGCAGCTCAGGAAGCCGCAAAGTGGAACCATGCCTGGACAGGACACCCTTCCATCCCAGGGCTACACACGCCCACACCCATGCCCACCTGGACTCAGGTGGGACCTTGTAAACAGTCCAGTTCACCTCCCATGCACAGCTTTGAGATGTGAGAGGAAACCTGAATCCCGGAGAAAACCCACACAGACACAGGAAGATCGTTCAGACACCACACAGATGGTGACTCTGGATGGGAAGCTATTTTTTTTTCTTGTCAATGTAATAAGGAAAAATGTTGAATGCAGCCATGTTATTTGAGGAAGTGCTATATTTAGAAGGTGGGACCTTTGAGAGATGATTAGGTCATGAGAGCACAGCCCTCATGAATGGGATTACAGTGGGAATAAAAGAGGCCCCAAAGAGCTAGCTTAGCCATATCCCTGTGTGAGGACTCAGAGGAGGGTGGGCAGTCTGCAACCCCTAAGTGAGCCCTTACCAGAACCCGACCATGTGGCTTCAGCCTTGCACTTCCAACCTCCAGAGCTCTGAGAAAAAGTTCTGTTGTTTATAAACTACCCAGCCTGTGCTACATTGCTATAGCAGCCTGAAGGGAAGAGGACTGCTTTTCTGGTCACAAAAGGAAGCCTTGCTGAAAAAAGGGAGTGTCCGGAGCCCAGAGGTCAATAGTTTGGGGGGTTCACAGACCCAGGCCTGTATGAGCTAGCTCCCTTGTTTTCAGCGGGGTCCACTCAGTCCTGCTGAGCTAGCTGCTGCCTAGACCTTCCAGAGGGTGGGCATTGAGAAGGAGACAGAACGGGGTCAGGTACAGACCGAGCCACTGCAGCCAACCAGCAAGAATATGGTTTGTCTCTTTTTATGCAAGTGTGCAGTTTCCTGACATGACTATTTTATTTGAATGGACATGTTTGTCTTTTTTGGGAGTCTTACTCATTTTCATCTTATCTCTTCTAGTCCTTGACTCCACATTGCACATTTCTGGGGTGTGCCTCTAAGTGGCATTAGATTCAGTTCTCTTGGAAATAAGCTGCTGCAGAGTGCCTTGGGCATATACTCTCCAGGACTCTCAGCTTGCTATCTATTACATTTGAAAGTCTCCCAGGAGATTCAAGAGAGTAAAGGAGTGAACATCTCATTCCTACCTTGAGCATCAATGGTAATGTAATGGGATAGGTCAGAGCAGAGATCCCTGGAAAACAGAGGAGACTGAAAAGACAGGGGAAACCCCCAAGAGCTAAAAGGAAGGAGGGTGGGAAGGGTGCCTTAGGAGCTGAAGGCACAGTA
>PVJD01020174.1:0-10073 GCA_004026545.1 Mormoops blainvillei
AATCAACTCAGTGAGAAATAGAATCTATAATTTTAAATATTTTGTATGAAAATTTATTTCTAGGCTGGAGATATTGAAGGGAAGAACAAACTGACAGTGAACAGAGGAGAGGGGTGAGGGGAAGACGGGGAGAAACAGGAGAAGGGTGGTCAAGAAACATATATGGGGGACTCATGGGCAAAGTCAAGGAGGGGTGGGGTCGAGGGTGGGGGAGGGGGGAGTGGTGGGGGAAAATGGACAAAACTGTACTTGAACAACAATAAATTTTTTTTTTTAAAAGAAAATTTATTTTTAGGATAAAATTTTTTTTTTTAAAGAAAATTTATTTCTAGGATAAAATTTTTTTTTGAAGTTCCAGTCTTACACAAACTATCCCAGAGTTCTGGATAAAAAGAACTTTGCAATTGTTAATGAATCTAGAGAAAAACTATTAGAATTCATAAGAAACTTAACAAAGTCTTTGTATACAAAGTTATTTTTAAAAATTAATCTTTTCTGCCCTGACTGGCATAGCTCAGTGGACTAAGTGCTGGCCTATGAGCCAAAGGGTCACCGGTTCGATTCTCAGTCAGGGCACATGCCTGGGTTGTGGGCCAGGTCCCCAGTTGGGAGTGAACAAGAGGCAACCACACATTGCTGTTTCTCTCCCTTTCTTTCCTTCTCCCTTCCCCTCTCTCTAAAAATAAATAAATAGAATCTTTAAAAAAACTAATGGTTTCTATATGGCAGAATAAATAATTAGAACATGACAAGTTTTAAAGGGTACAATTCAAAATAACATTTAAAGTATTAAATACCAGAAAGAAATCTCTCAAAATGCTTAATAACACTGCATTATAATCTATGATACATTATTAAAGTAATAGAAAATAAAAAGGTGTGACATATTCATAGATTCGAAAGTTTCATACCATAAATATGTCAACTCTCATATAATCAATAGAAGTCCAGCAAAAGTACAGGTAAGTTTTTTTCTTGGGCTTCCATGTGACAAGATGTTCCTAACTGAATATAAAATATAAAGAGCCAAAGGAAAGCAAGATAATCTCAAAAAAGAAAAGCAAACTGGAGGATGTTTGCAAATTATGGAAGTTACAATAATCATAGTGATATTCTAATAGACTAACATACCAGAGAAACATAACATAGAATTGGGAACAGACCAAAATTTCTACAATCACTTTAATCATGGTAAAGATTCCACTGCAGTGTAGTGGGGGAAGTGATAGTCTTTTCAATAATTTGTGCTGGTTTGTATATATGAGAAAAATCCAACAACTGTTAGCTAACGTAACAAGAATGGTTTGCATGGCATCAATGTACCTGGCAGCCAAGGAGAGTGGACTGGAATGCATGTGCATGAACAATGGCAACTTCACTGCACTAGTCAGTGGGGCCAGTAGATGCCATTGAGTGGGCATGTGTACTGTGTGGCTGTCCATTCAAAATGACTGAGCAAGTAGAGCACCGAATCTGCATCCAGTTTTGCTTTAAGCTTGAACGTTACTCCACAGAAACTGTTTGGATGGTTCAGAAGGCTGCAGCTATGGGCAACTGGTGATTGGCAGCTTAATCACCACAATGTGCCTGTTTGTGCATCACATCTTATGCAGAGTTTTTTGGTAAAACATCAAATCACCCAGGTGACTCAGTCCCCCTAGAGTCCAGATTTAGCACCCTGTGACTTCTGACTTTTCCCAAAATTAAAATCACCATTGAAAGCGAAAAGATTTCAGACTGTCGATGAGATTCAGGAAAATATTACAGGGCAGCTAATGGAGAATGGAACTGTGTGAGTCCCAAGGGACCTACTTTGATGGGGACTGAGACATCATTGTCCTATGTACAATGTTTCTCATGTCTTGTATCTTCTTCAATAAAAGTCTCTATTTTTCATATGACATGGCTATATACTTTCCCAAAATGTCCTTTCTCCTTTGTAAGACAAACACTGCTTTAGATTCACTATTCCTTTCACGATTCAGGATTATCATCCACTAATGAATCCTTCTTTGCCTTTTATCTTCAATCTACCTCTTGTATTCCTCAAACTAAAAGCATGTTTATTTCAATCTCAATTAAAAGAAAAAGACTCTGCCTTTCTGTCAGTAAATCCCTAGCTTTTATCATATGCCTGAGCTGCTGAAAATCTTGTCACCCAAGGCCTATGAGATACACTCAGCCTGCATTATATATAGGCACCTCAAAGGGATTCATGAAGAATTCTTACCAAAAAAATCTGTTTGTGTACTTCACATGATGATGTTCTCATTCCTCTGTGCAAGCTGGAAGATTGGAAGTTGTTTTGAACTTTCTATACACTACATCCAAAGTCATCAGGTCATGTCTATTCTACCTTCTAAAATCTCTCCCACATGCATCTAGTCAAATTCATCTGTTGCTGCTTCAATTCAGGTATCATTACTTTTTTTTTTTTAATGATATGATGCATTTAATTTTTTTTAATTGGGGTGATATTAGTTTTAAAATTTTATAGTTTCAAGTATACAGTCTATATCACCCATATATTGCTTTGTGTGTTCACTACCCAAAGTCAAATCTATTTTTGTCACCATATATTTGACACCATTTACCCTATGGTCATACCACCCTAAATATGCCCCTTCTTGTTTAATTACCTTTAAAATGATCTGATTGAATTAAAAACAAATCTAGCTATATTCTCTTTATAATATTCTAGAAAATTACAAGGTTTAAAAGGGAAAAATATAGACTAGATAGCTACAAATCAAAATCAGAGATTCTGTATTACATTCTCAATATATTTAATCAATATTGATCAAACTAAAAAATATTACTTTCTATTCAAGTGTTCACAGAATATTTAGAAAAATGGATATAATGTTAGCTCACAGGCAAAAAGTCCACCATAATTTTCAAAAATTTAAAACTATATATGTGCCTTTTCACAAATACAATAAAAAAGAAGCAAAATAAATTTAAAGTAATGTTAACAAAAATTCTCATGAAATAAATTGTAGACAGTGTCCATTAAAACTTTCTATTATATACTTAAATATAATTATAAAAACACAAAGAAAAATACAAGACACTGTAAAAGCTATCAGAAGCAAGCCATAACACCAACTATTTTCAATTGCCAAATGAGAAAAAAATTAACAAATTGGCATTTAACTCAAGATTAAATATAAGTTAAGCCTGAAATAAACCTAAGGAAAGCAGGAATAATTATAAATAAAAGGAGGGATATTTAAAAAAGACAAAATATGAGAAAAATTGAGGGGAAAAAGACTAACAAAAGTAACAAAACCTTTCTAATGTAGCATAAAATACAACTTATAATAAGTCATAACATTAATAATAGTATCCAGAGAATTTATATTATTCGAAATTAACTTTTTCAGAAATATAGAACATTCATGTTAACAAAAAACTTGAGAGACTTAAAAGAAGATCTGAATCAAAGCTGTAGTATATGATGTTTTTGAAGGAAAAGCTCAATGTTTTAATAATGTCAGTAACCTCTCTACTACTATTCTTGTTTTAATCTAATCTTTATTATATTTTTCCATTACCATTTAGTTCCCTTATCCCCCTGCCCCCCAGCAATCATCACACTGTCATCCATGTCCGTGAGTCCTTTTTCCATTTTCCTCAATCTCTCCACCCCTCAACCCCTCAGCCCACTAGCTGTCATCTGTTTTAATTCTAGGAGTCTGTTTCTATTTACCTTGTTAGTTCAGTTTGTTCATTAAATCCCACGTATGAGTGAAATCATATGGTATTTATCATTCTCTGACTGGCTTATTTCACTTAGCGTAATGTTCTCCAGGCCCATCTACACTCTGGCAAAGGGTAAAATTTTCTTCTTATTTATGGCTAAGTAGAATGCCATTGGGTAAATATTCCATAGTTGTTTTATCCACTCATCTACTGATGGACACTTGGGTTGTTTCTATGTTTTGGTGATTGTAAATAACACTGTAATGAACATAGAGGTGCTACATTCTTTCCAATTAGTGTTTTTGGTTCCTTCAGATATATTCCCAAAAGTGGGATAGCTGGATCAAAAGACAGATCAATTTTTAATTTCTTGAGGTATCTCCATACTGCTCTCCACATTGGCTACACCATTCGGTATTCCCATCAACAGTGCAAAAGGGTTTCCCTTTCTCCATATCTTCATGAACACTTGTTTTTGATTTATTGATGATAGCCTTTCTGACAGTTGTGAGATGATAGCACTTTGTGGTTTTAATTTGTATTTCTCTGATGATTAGTGACATTGAGCACATTTTCATACATCTATTGATCATTGTATGTCCTCTTTGGAGAAGTGTCTATTCAGGTTCTTTGCCCATTTTTTAATTTGGTTGCTTTTTTTGGTGTTGAGTTCTGTAAGTACTTTATAAAGTTTGGATATTAACCCTTTATTAGATGTATCAGTGATTATGTTTTCCCATTCTGTGAGATTTCCTTTTATTTTCTTGATGATTTCCCTTGCTGGGCAAAACCTTTTTAGTTTGATGAAGTTCCATTTGTTTATTTATTTTTTTCTTTTGTTTCCCTTGTCTGGGGAGATACATCCAATAAAAAGCTTCTACCATCAGTGTCTGAGATTTTGCTCCTTAAGTTTTCTTCTTGGATTTTTATGGTTTTGGGTGTAATATTTAAGTTTTTGATCTATTTTGAATTTATTCTTGTGTATGGTATAAGAAGGTAGTCTAGATTCATTTTTATGCATGTACTCATCCAATTTACCAAAATTATTTATTGAATAAAGTATCTCTAGCCCATTGTATGTGCTTGCCTCTTCTGTCAAATATTAATTGACTATAAATGTGTGGGTTTATTTCTGGACTCTCTATTATGTTCCATTGATCCATGTGTCTGTTTTTATGCCAGTACCAGGCTGTTTTGATTGCTATGAGCTTAGAGTACAATTTGATATTAGGTAGCATGACTCCACCAACTTTGTTCTTTTTCAGGATTGCTGTGCTGCTATGCAGAGCCTTTTATAATTCTGTATAAATTATTGAAATATTTGTTCTATTTTTGTGAAATACAACATTGAAATCTTGATAGGAATTGCATTGAATCTATAGATTGCTTTGGGTAGCCTGGACATTTAAATTATGTTAATTTTTCCTACCATGAACACGGCATGTGTTTTCACTTATTTGTATCTTCTTCAATTTCTTTCTTCAGTCCCTTATAATTTTCCAAGTACAGGTCTTTTACATCCTTGGTTAGGTTGATTCCTAGGTATTTTATGCTTTTTGAAGCAATCGTGTATGGGATTATTTTCTTAATTTCCCTTCTCTTACTTACTTATATGGGTACATAAAAATACAACTGATTTCTGGATATTAATTTTGTATCCTGCCACTTTACTGATTTCACTTATCAGTCCTGGTAATTTTTGGTGGAATCTTTGGGGTTCTCTACATATCATGTCATCTGCAAATAAAGACAGTTTTGTTTCTTCCTTTCCAGTTTGGATACGTTTTATTTCTTCTTTTTGTCTGATTGTTGTGGCTAGGACTTCCAAAACTGTATTGAATAAGAGAGGTGAAAGCAGACATCCCTGTCCTAATCTTAAGGGGAATGCTTACAGTTTTTGCCCATTGAGTATGATGCTGGCAGTGGGTTTGTCATATATGGTCTTTATTATATTTAAGTATGTTCCCTCTAGTCCCACTTTGCTGAGAGTTTTTATCATAAATGGGTACTGAAATTCATCAAATGCTTTTTCTGCATCTATTGATATTATCATGTGATTTTTATCTTTCATTTTGTTTATGTGGTGAATCATATTTGTTTACTTGCTAATGTTGTACCATTTTTCCATTCCCAGAATAAATCCCACCTGATCAACTTGTATGATCTTTTTGATGTATTTCTGTATTCAGTTTGCTAATATTTTGTTGAGGATTTTAACACCTATGTTCATTAGTGATATTGATCTATAAATTTTCTTTCTTTGTAGTATCTTTATGTGGTTTTGGAATTAGGATAATGCTGACCTCATAAAATGTATTTGGGAGGCTTCCTTCCTCTTGAATTTTATGAAATATTTTGAGAAGAAGAAGCATTAGATCTTCTCAGAATATGTGATAAAATTCACCTGTGAAGCCATCTGATCCAAAGCTTTTGTTTGTTGTGAGTTTTATTATTACTGCTTCAATATCATTAAGTATTAAGTATAAGCTATCTGTTCAGATTCTCTGATACTTCTTGATTTATTTTTAGAAGATTGTATGTTTCTAGGAATCTATCCATTTACTCCAGGTTATGTCCTTTGTTGGCATAATTGTTCATAATATTTTCTTACAATCCTTTGTATTTCTTTGGTGTCGGTTGTTATTTCTCCTCTTTCATTTCTGATTTTATTCACTTGGGTCCTCTCTCTTTTTATCTTGATGAGTCTGGTTAATGGTTTGTCAATCTTGTTTATCTTTTCAAAGAACCAACTCTTGGATTCATTGAGCATTTTTATCATTTTTTTAGACTGTATTTTGTTTATTTCTGCTCTGTTCTTAATTATTTCCTTTATTCTACTCATTTAGGGCTTCGCTTGTTGTTCCTTTTAAAATTCCTTTTAATGTGAAGTTAGATTATTTAACTTTTTTCCTGTTTTTGAGATAAGCCTGGAATGCTATGAATTTCCCCCTTAGGGTTGCTTTCCCTGTATACCCTGATTTTGGATTGTTACATCCTCATTTTTATTTGTTCAAAGTTTCTTTTTATTTCTCCCTTGATCTTATTGTCAACCCATTCATTGTTTAATAACATGTTATTTAGCTTCTGTGTCCTTGTGTGTTTTTCAGTGTTTTTCTTGTGATGATTTCTAGTTTCATAGCATTGTGGTCAAAGAAAATGCTTAACATGATTTCAATCTTCTTAAATTTACTGATATTTATTTTGTGTTCCAGGACATGGTCTATCCTAAAAAAATTTTATGTACACTTGATAAGTGTATATATTCTACTTCTTTTGGGGTAAAATGCTCTGTAGATATCAACTGAATCCATTTGAGCTAGTGTGTCATTTAAAGCCACTGTCTCCTTGCTGATTTTCTGCCTGGAAGACCTATACATTGAAGTCAACGGGGTGTTAAAATCCCCAACTATGACTCTGTTTCCATTAATCTGTCCTTTTACATCCACCAAGATTTTCTTTAAATATTTAGGAGTTCCTATGTTGGGTTCATAAATGATTACTAGGGTTATATCCTCTTGTTGGTTTGTTCCCTTTACACTACATAGTGTTCTTTGTCTCTTACTGTAGCCTTGGTTTTAAATCTATTTTGTCAGATATTAAGCACTGCTACTCCAGCATTTTTTTTCTTTTCCATTTGTATGAAATATCTTTTACCAACTCGTACTTTAATGTATGCGTCTTTTTCAATTGGAGATGGGTCTCTGGAGGCAGTATATATAGGTCTTGTGTTTTTATCCATTCAGCTACCTTCTGTCATTTGGTCAAAGCATTTAAGCCATTTACATTTAAGGTGATTATTGATAGTTATGTATGTAGTGCCATTTTATTGTTAGACTGCTTTCCTCTTGTTTTTTCCTTTCTTCTTCCCCTCTTCCTCCTTCTTCTCCTTCTTGCAAGCCCTTTAACATTTGTTGCAGTACTGGTTTGGTGTTAACAAACTCCTTTAGCTTAATCTTGTCTGGGAAGCTCTGTCTTTCTCTTTCAATTTTAAATGATAGTTTTGAGGGGTAAAGTAGCCTTGGTTGTAGGTCCTTGCTTTCCAGCACCTTGAATATTTCATGTTACTCCCTTCTGGCCTGACCTGTTTCTGTTGAGATATCAGATGACAGTCTAATTGGTGTTCCCTTGTAGGTAACTACCTGATTTTCTCTTATGGCTTTTAGGATTCTCTCCTTGTCTTTAAGTCTTGTCATTATAATTATGGTGCATCTTGATGTAGGTCTCTTTGGATCAATCTTCTTTGGAATTTTCTGTGCTTCCTGGTTTTGTATATCATTTTTCTTCTCCAGGATAGGAAAGTTTTCAGTCATTGTTCCTTTAAATAATTTTCCATCCTTTGCTCACTCTCTTTTCTTTCTGGTATTCCTATGAAGTGGTTGTTGTTATACTTCATGTTGTCCAAGATGTTTCTTAAGCTCTCTTCATTTTTTAAAATTCTTTTTTCTTTTTCAGCTCTGCTTGATTGTTTTTTTCTACCTTGTCTTCCAAAACACTGGTTCGATCTTCCCCTTCATTTAACCTACTGTTTATTCCTTCCAGTGTATTATTTATCTCAGATATTGCATTCTTTATCTGACTGATCCTTTTTTATGGTTTCTATCTTTTTCCATGCTGTTGAGTAGCCTTGTAATCATTACTCTAAACTCCCTATCTGATAAATTGTTTATCTCCATTTCATCTGTTTCTTCTGGAAAATTCTCTTGTTCTTTCATTTGAAATCTGTTTCTTTGTTTTTCCATTTTGGCCACTACTTTATATTTTCCACCTTAGATTTTAAACTAATCAGCTGTTACTGATCAATTGTTAATCTAATCTATCGCTAATCAATAGTCAGGCTTAAGCACTACTTGGTGAGGTAGAGTAATTTTTGCAGGCAGGGCTATTGCTTCCCCTCAGACTGATGCCATTCAGTAAGGAGTGCTCTGCCTGAGAGAGATGTCTCTTGCAGTATGGGGAATGACTCAGCACATGGATCATAACAGTTATTCCCTCAGTTCTCTCTCCAGAGCCACCAGCTACAGACTCTCCTCAAGCATCTCTCATTCACTCTGCCCTCCCTTTGCTGGCACCCATGGTAAGTGGCTGTAAACAAAATTTTGTGGTTTGGCCCTTTAAGAGGGTCTTTACATCTCTAGCCATCTCTCCCTGGCCAACAGAACCATGTTGTTTTTCACAGCTGGATGCTATCTGGGTTCCTTTTCAGTCCTGGTGCTAAAGGCTGGGAAGCCCTGCTTGGGGTTTTGACCCACACTTCTCAGGGAGAATCCTCTGGCCCCTGAAATATTCCTGTTGCATTTCAGCTGCCACGCATGGGATCCCAGCCAGCCCTCTTGCATCTCCTTCACACTCCCTGCTAGTTTCATTGTGATGAAATGGTTTCTTCTGCCTGCCCATGGTTATGAGGCTTCTCTCCAGATAGTGTTCAATTGGTTATTTGAAATGATTTCTCTACAGTTTAGTTGTAATTCCAGATTGGTCCTGGAAGAAGGTTAGTGTAGCTTCCACTTGTTCCTCTGCCATCATGGATCCCCCTAGTTTCTTATTGCTGTAATAGATTACCACAAGTTTTTGGATGAAAGCAACATAAATGTATTCTTTTGAAGTTCTGGAGGTTAGAAGTCCAAAATAGGTCTTATTAGGTTAAAATCAAGGTGATGCTGGGCTGGTTCCCTTCTAGAGTCTTAAGAGGAAAATTCCTTTCCTTGGTTTTTTCAGCTTCTGGGCGGCACTTGCCTTCCTTCTTTCATGTCCCCATTCTCCATCAGCAAAACCAGCAGAGTATCATGAAATCACTCTCTCTTCTGTCCTCTGTTACCATCAGCTCCTTTCCTACTTCTAACTAACCTGCTTTACTGTTTCCTTTACAAGGACCCCTTACTATTACTACATTGGTTCCACCCAAATAATCCAGGAAAATATCTCAGGGTATTTAATTTAATCACATCTGCAAAGTCTCTTTTACCATGTAAAGTAACAAAATCACAAGTTCTATTGATTAGGACGTGGACATCTTTGGGAAGGGGGTCATTATTCTGCCTATCACAATCTCCAAATTAATTTACACATTCAGTACAACTCAATTCTTTTTAGATAATAGAGTGATTAAAAATATAACCAGAAACTAAAACAGATAAAACTCAGAAATTTTATGAGGATAATAAAGGAAAAGGGCTTTCATTGCCAGATATAAAAACATATGACACCATAATAATTAAGGCAATGTAGTAGTAGCATAAGAATAGATATATCTTGGAAGATAATTTAAAAATATATATATGTATATGTAATTAATTTTATAGTAGATGAGGTGACATTTAAGATCTGAAAGAATGTGCTGATTATTCAGTAAATTATACTGGGTGAATAGG
>PVJD01020175.1:0-10071 GCA_004026545.1 Mormoops blainvillei
TAGTTTATTCAAAATTGAAAGGAAAAACATTTATAAAAAGTCAAAAAACCTTACATATACTGACCAAATGTACACTATGTGAAAATATCTTTTAAAAAATGTATGCTTGTATTTACTTTATGTGTCAGATTTTATGTCAGTATAAAATAGATGTAGATATTAATTGTGAATGTGATTTCAACTAAAAAAATTAAGAAAAATAACAATAAAATGAAGATTCTCATATGCAAGTATATTATTACTGATTTTTATGGATAGTACTGGTTCCCTAATAATATTTTCAAGTCAAAATTAACTCAAAAGTAAAATATCAGAAATATCTTATAGTGAATAGAAGAAGAAAGTTTGGAACTAGAATTCATTTAACATCTGACCCCATTTCTTACAAATGTTGATGTTTTCATTAAAGGCTCCACTTCAGTGGCTTCTGGTCAAGATGGTGGATGTAGATAAATGTGATACTTGTCTCCTCCCACAACCACACCAAAATTATGACTAAACTACAGAACAATCATCATTCAGAATCACCTGAAATTTGGCTAAAAGTCCTACCACTAGGGAATTAAAGAAGAAACTACGTCAAGACTCAAGAACAGGATGGAGATGTGGATTGGGTTGGTCACACGCTCACATGTAGCAGATAAAAATTTGGAGGGACAGCTCAGCTGTGGAGTTCCCTCCTCAGGAGTGAGGGGTCCCAGCCCCAAACCCAGTACCCTAGCCCAGGGTCCCATTTCCAGGGAGATAAGTCTCCATAACTTCTGGTTGTGAAAACCAGAGGGATTGAGGCTGAGGGGGGCAGAAGCTTCTGGAGTCCCAGGCTTTTCCTCTTAAAGGCCCAAACATGAACTTACTCAGACTCTTGGACTCACTCCCTCTGAGCTCCAGCACTGGGGCAGCAGCTCAAAAGGTATCAGAGACACATGGGGAGAAACCATTGTCTGGCATCAGTACAAGAGCTGAGGGGGTAGCTTTCTCTTAGACAGAAGTTCTGGTAGAGGCCATTGTTCCTTTTCTGAGCCCTCTCTCCACAGAGTTTGAAGGGAGGTGTTATATCTGAGTATCTATCAACCTGGCACATACTGTTCGACCCACCCTGGTGATTTGTTGAGGCTCCGTACCACCCAACTTTCAGCCCTACCCAAGTTGCTTGAGTGTCTTTTTCATACAGATGACCTGTCTTGGCTCATGCTTCAGATCTTCCTAAAATCTCTCACAGAAGCAACACCTGGATTCAGCATGCCCAGTACCACTCCCTATGTGGCGCCAGGCCCAGCACTAGTAGCAGCCAGCCTTGGTTCACAGCTTGGTCTCACCTGGGCACCTCCAAACCCAGCATAAGTAGCAGCCATGTGCAGATCGCTTTGTAGCTCATGTTGAGTGGCCCTGGGCAGAACACAGGCAGCAGCTGACACTGGCCTGTACCTCCCAGGAGGCCCCAGTACCAGCACACACAGTGGAAAGCTTTATGTCAAAGCCCTATCACCCAACCACCTCCACAAGTGACACACTTAAAGGATGAACTCAGTGGGCACCAGGGCCCTTCTGAAGTAAGTCCTGCCCAAAAGGGTGGGCATCTGCACAGCTGATCTTCCTCGGTGTTCTGAGGTTGGTAGTTGGTGGTCACAACCAGTCCTTACAGCCAATCAGCCTGGGGTAAATCCATTCCATTTATGTGTCAATAACAATCAGGGCTCAACTACAAGAGGAGGATGTACAGCCCACATAGGGAGCACACCTTGAGTGCTCAGCTTGAGAGATCAGGGAAGCTACTCCACTGGACCCTACAGAATACCTATTACATAAGATCACTCTACCAAGACCAGGAGACATAGAAACTCTACCTAATGCATGGAAATAAACACAGAAAGGCTGCCAAAATGAGGAGGCAAAGAAATACGGCCCAAACGAAAAGGAACAAAACTCCACAAAAAGAACGAAACAACATGGAGACAAGCAATCTACTAGATGTAGAGTTCAAAACACTGGTGATAAGAATGATCAATGAACTTAGTGAGCACCTCAACAGCATAAAAAAAGACTGGTCAGAAATGAAGGATATTGTAACTGAAATGAATAATAATATACAGGGAATCAACAGCAGAGTAGATAAACTCGATAATCAAAACAGTGATTTAGAATACAAGGAAGCAGAAAACACCCAATTGGAATAGCAAAAAAATAAAATTAAGAAAAAATGAGGACAGTATAAGAAGCCTATGGAACAGCTTTAAGCCTACCAACATTCGCATCATGGCGGGTACCAGAAGGACAAGAGAGACTGCAAGAAATTGGAAAAGTATTTGAAAAAAATTACAGAAGACTTCCCTGATTTGATGAAGGATAGACACAACAGGTAGCATTCCAAACAAATGAACACAAAGAGGACGACACCAACACATCATAATTATAATGCAAAAGGTTGAAAACAAAGGGGGGATCTTAAGTCTTAAAAGTGGCAAGAGAAAAGCAGTTAGTTACCTACAAGGGAACTCCCATAAGGCTGTGAGCTGATTTCTGAACAGAAACTTTGCAGGATGGAAGAAAATGGCAAGACATATTCAAAGTGATGATGACAAGCAAGGACCTACAACCAATATTACTCTACCAAGCAAAGCTATTATTTAGAATCAAAGGAGAGATAAAAACTTCCCAGACAAGGAAAGGCTGAAGGAGTTCATCACCACCAAACAAGTATTATATGAAATGTTAAATGGTCTTTAAGAAGAAGAAATAAAAAAGATAAAAAAATATGAACAATAACATGGCAATGAATACAAAAGACCTCTACTCCAGTTTCCCCTTTTTCAAAATTGTTTATTTTAACAAAGTTATAGTAAATAATAAAATGTTATATTAAGAAAGCTTAGCATGAAATCAAGCATCTAGTAAACTCTATAAATGGTTATTATTTTTATTAATCAGGTCAGTGGAATTATAGGGTCTACTGACTTTGGTATTTGTAAAATGTATACACGAGGTAATTTACCAGTCTAGTAAATTATGTTCTAATTAGTCTGGGTTCCGGTTATCTACGCAAAAAATAAGAAGTGTATTTTTCACTTATTTTTGTCTCTTAAATAACATTTCATTGAAAAATTAAGCAAAGTAATTTTGTTTTTATATTCTCTGTGTAACCTACTCCTGAAGCAAAATTTTCTTCCTGTCTATATTCAGCCTTTCAATAGTTTAACAAAAATATTTCTCTACTATAAATTGGAGGAAAAAAACATCTGAAGGGCAGTATGAAAAATTCCATCGGGGTTATTTCATTAGTTAGTGTCTGCACTTTAAAAAATATTCTGTAGGTCTATGCCTCAAACTGTTAACTATGATTAGCTTCAGGAGGAGCTATTGTGGGAGATTTTCATTTCCTATGTTAAGTATACATGCAATATTAAAATTCTTGCCACCACGGTACATGGCTTTTAAAAGAAGAATGTGTGAAGTAGTTCTGATTTCTTCCATTGAGAATTTAATAGAAAATTTGAGGATTCCTATATAATCACTACTGGACTGCCTGAACTTCTAGGAAATTCACCTTAGAGTGGCAAAGAAACTGCTACTTTCATGAATATAAGTGGAAATGAGAGTGAAGACGCTCACTAAATATTTTGTGTATCTGAAGGGAGGGAGCTGGGTGAGAATAGGCCAGTGGGGTAAGGGTCGCTGAGTCTGTGTACCACAAAAGGTCTAAAGTGGTATGTCTAGTGCTAGATAGCTAAGAAAGGAAACTCAAGCTCTCCTCTTCTCAAGTTCTACTAGGCAGGGTGTCCACATCCTACACAGAATGGGGCTGTGGTTAGCGGGGAGACGAGGAAGGGAGCGAGAAAGGCCAAGCGCCCGGAAACAACCATCAACTTAAAAGTGGTAACAAAACAGAAACACAATCATAAAAGCTTTCCAACACAATAAAAACATTCAAGGTAGATTCAACTTTGTTCAACATGGTAATACAAGCTGGAAAACAGGGCCATGCTCTCCATAGAGTATTGGCAAAAAACTGTTTTGATTCAGAATTTGTATATCCATTCATCCAGTTTGTTCTTATAATGCAAATTCAATAGAAAGACATAATTTTAGGGTAACAAGATTATTACCTTGTTGACATACCCAACAAGCAATAGGTAATACAATTTGAAGCAAAATAAGGTGGATGAAATATTTTTTAATGAAAAACATAACCAAAGAGTTCAGTATTGTCTACATAGTTGCTGTAATAGTTACAAAATATCATTGCAAATATAAAATAATTATTCAATAAGGAACAACACAGCCAGAGTTAAAAAAAATCTGAATCTAAATCTCAGGTAATTTCTAAAAGGACTTACAACTATTAGGGTAAACTGGATTGTAAAAAATTCAAATTATATTTAATTCTCATGGAACATCAAAAACTACCTATACACACCAATTTATATATATTACATGTAAAGAAATATCATATATTTAATATCTTAAAAGAATTTATAGAAAGAAAACAGTATTTACTTTTTAAAACATTAAAAAGAAGAAACAAAAAGAATAAAATATTTTAATGGGTGAAATTTGTTATGAAAAGAATCATACATGCACTTAACATTCCCCTTTAAACAACAAATAATCTCACAGTGAATCCAAAATATAAAAGTTAATTTATAATATTCGTTCCTGTGCTTAATCTTGTATCTAAATAAACTGTAATTGTAATTAATAGTAACAGCAAACGCTTACACAGACTCATTAGGAACCTGCTAATGGAATCTATTAACTTGCTTTATCCTCAAATGCCCTTCCTGGGTTAGTAATGTCAGTCTCATTTTACAGGTGAGAAAATGCTTTCCCAGAATGTCAAAGGATTTCCCTAAGGAAACAATATTGCTTAAATTCAGATTCCCACACGGCTCCAGAACCCAGGCAGCCCTGGATACAGTCTGGATACCCAATTCACCCAAGTGCCTTCCTAATTACGGGGAATACAAGAAACATACTTTTAAAAATGTTAACTGATCCTTTCTCCTTACCACTGTATGTGAGGAGGCCAGGTACGAGGCGGATGGAAGTAAATGGATTAGAGAATAAATAACATTGAAGACCAGAGCTATGGTGAGACAAAGACCCTGCTCTCTGAGTCACAGTTAGTCCGAGTAGAGGACTGGGCTGCCCTTGGGGGAATTCCGGGTTAGAATTCTCAGGCTCCGCCTTAATTGTACACAGGTGTTTCTGTGACCCATCACTGACCCAGGTCCCTCCCTTGTTTCCTAAACAACTTACTCCCCCGCCTTCCTTCCCCACAGTGAAGGCTTCTCAATCAAATCTTCCATGTAATGGTTTTCTACTTCTTTAGATCTTTTGCTTATGCCTTTCCCCAACACTCCTTATCTTGAACCTACAATATTTGGGAGGAAAGTATCTTTGACCTATATCCTACAGTAAGGCAGAAGAGAGGGACTTAAAAGCATAAGATGTGGTAAGAACTGGAAAGTCTAAAATATACATACACCTCTCTTCTTTTACCAGTTTGTATATTTGCGCAAGAATATTTGCATATGTGCACTTGTGCTATATCGTTTTGATTTTTAAATGATATATCTGTTAATTTTTAAGTTTTGGGTGTCAATTGGGAAGGCAGAATTCTTTACTAAACAACAGAGCAGAAGAACGTCTCCACGGAGACAGACTCTCCTACAAACATCTATCTAGTGAGGCCTTCCGGAATGTGGATAGCTCATGGAAATCAGGTTTCTTCCGTTGCACAAATCAGAGTTTACCACAGACTCTTAAATGACATGTAAATGAAACAGTATCACATTAGCTGCTTTTTGAAATGGAAATGACATTCATAAGATAGATAGGAACATGATATTGGAACAGTTCACATTCTTTTACTTACAGCCCTCGTAGATGTCGGTGGGAATATGGACCGCTGCATGCTGATAGGACACTTGTCGTCCAAAATTAGCATCGTCAATAAAAACAGGTTTTATCCTCTGGCTGCCTGGCTCACTGTCATTTTTTTCAGGCTTTTAGGAAAAGATGGACAATAAGCAGAATGTTAAAACGTGCGCTAACACAGATATTCTCATATTCATGTCATTTGCCAAATGCATATTCTTCAAAAAAAGAACTAAAAGAATATTTTAAAATATAGTAGCATGATGGCATCAGATTTATTCACATTATTATAACCTAACTTCTCTCCTAATTTCCTCAATGGTAGAGTCACTCCTCAGGGTCATCCTGACAGAACCAGAGCTTTCCAACATCCAGTACTTATAAAAATGTACATTTAAAGAACAGGGTAAGTGTCATTTTTTTCTTGTTATTTTTATTACATTTATTGGGGTGACATTGGTTAACAGGAGCATATAGGTTTCAGGATAAGAGTCTTTATATACGACCGAAATAAAACTATCCCCTTGGGGGAAATTTCACTTTTACATTACCAAGTTTATATTACACAGTAGAGTATAATCCTGGGTTTGAAAACTAATGGAACACATGACTGCAAAGATAGCAATAAAAGACTATTTTATGTCATGCCTACTTGATTTTTGCATGTTTCCCAGGTAAACAGCATTTTGTTTTAAAAAAGAAAGATCTATTGTAACTCTAAATACAATTAAATCTAAACTTGAAAAATTTGTCTCCCAAGGTAGGAGCCAAGATCCAATCAATAATGATTCAGAAAAATCCCACCGGAGTTTGAGACTGAAGATTCATTTTTTGTTTCTTTGAACCACACCTTTGATGCTGAATTACCTGTTGCCCTCCCCTGGTAAGATGCTAAGAATCTCACTCATTCATTCAAAATGCATCTCTAGGACAACTGTTTCTGGCTAGTTATGTTAACCCTTATTTTTTCAGTTCAAATATAGTTATTTTAACTCTTCCTTAACTCATTTTTGTCATTAAATTTGGACCTAGATTATCAGCTTGTTCATTTTAGAGACCTATGTTCTCCATATTTCAAAACAAAACTGAAAGAAAATCACAACATTAAACTATTTTGGCAACACACTGTAGTAATGTAAATAATAAATAATGGAAAAGACTTAAGCAGAAAATCCATTTCATAGCGAGGCTGGGAGAATGTGCAATGACATAAAGTCAGCAGGTCTGCAAAGAAGAGATGGTATTTGACTTTCCACGTGGCTCTGAAAATTCATGTGGTCAGATAACACATTAGTATCTTGAGATATTTTAATATCTTTTTACACACAAACACACACACACACACATTTATTTATTTTTCTCTAGGAAAACTGCAACATTGAAAGATTATTTAGACACAAATATGAGCAACAAGGCTAATTTCTTTATCAATGGCTTCTAAAGGTGCAGGTCTGACAGATCAGTAGGTAATAAAATCAATTTAATAGTTCATGACCAAATAATTTTTAAGTGAAACATCAAGGAAAGAAATATGAAAATATAGTCTACATAAGGGAGAGAACTATATTGTGAAATCTGTGGTTTAGTCAGATAACACTCTGGGTGTGTGCACATATGTGTGAGTATGTGTGATTTGAATGTAACATTTGTCTCTGATAAAAATATTTTGAAATAAACCACAATTTTTTATTTATATGAAAACCACAAAGATATCATTGTTCCTCTATTAATAGGTTCAATATTCAAAATAACAAAACAGCAGTTTGAAAGTCTAAACTTTAGCAACATGCTTACATGTGAAAATCACAAATTTTACTCATCTAAAACAGAGGTTAAGCATGCATACTGTAAAGGACATGAAAAAAGTGAAAACTGCAAGGAAGAGGAACTGTAGAGCAAAAGTGAATGCTTAACCTCATACACTTGCCTTGATTGCAATTGCTAATAAAGGAAAGAATGAAAATGATAACTGGGATTTGGTCTTGGATTCAGCTGTGAATTTTAATACACTTTAAAATTCACCCTCTATTCTATGGTTGTCTATTCCTGGGCACTGTTGACTTGAAAAAGAGAAACGCATGTTAAAACAAACTATTTTCCTTAACACCATGGATGTAAAGAGGGCTCCAATGAACAGATAATGTCATTATTATTCTCAGCTGCAAACATTCAGAATTAATGAAAAGTCTCAACATTTACTTTAAAGCAGTGGTTTCTTAAAGTGTGGTCCCTGGGGAAACAGCATCAGCATCCATGGAAACGTTTTAGAATGCAAGCTCTCAGGCCCCACTCAGGACCTAGTCAGTCAGAAAGGCCATGGGAGGGGCTGAACAATCAGTGGTTTAACAGGCCCTCCAGGTGATTCTGATGAACACTAAAATTGGAAGACCGGAGTTTTAAAGTATCAATAGTTTAAATTAGGCATACATTTTTATTTAGTAGAACTACTCATGAAAAAATTAAGAATGATTAGTACTAAGCATTTAATGGATACCTACATTTTCTACCCTCCATGCATAAGGCAGTTTTAGTACTGCCGTGCATGCACAGGGTAACATGGCAGGTACTAGTTGTCAAGGCTGTTTTAAAAGACAACAGCTCCTTCTCATACTCCAGGCTAAGGGTTAGCTCCATCCTGAAATAAATTGGGAAAATGCTGCCTGTTATATTCTTCTATTAAGAGACTATAAGAAAGCACATTGGCATATCAAAGGTTCTGAAATAAGCTTCACTAAAAATCTGTTTAACATAGTGTTCTCAAGCTTACACAACCTTGAGACTTTTTTTGAAAAGATAACATCTATTACAAAGAACACAGTGCTCCTGACAAAATGTCATGAAAAGGCATAGTGGAAAATGTCAATGTCAGGAGGTCTGGTTCTACTCTGTTGCATTAATAACATCTCGAACTTGGGACAGTTAGCTGTTCTTTGGGCATCTGGTTTTTGACTACAGGGTGGTCCCAACCCTTGAAACAGTCAGAATTACCTGGGGGGCCTCCTCTCCCACCAACACAGCAGTGTATCACAACGGAGAGAATGCTTTTGGAGAGGATCTCTCAGTTGATTCAAATATTCTCTCCTATCTTAAATTAAGAACCCTCAAACTAAACAATCTGTAAAGTTAATTGTATTCATAAAATATAGCCTCTTTTCTACAATTTTAGAAAATAACACATTATTTTTATAAGCATATCTTTTCCAGGAATCCAATTCATATCATTTCTAGCAAATTGTGAATATATAAAAAGTAGAAAGATTAGATGACAATAGACTGACAAACAGAAAGACACTGAACTGAATATATGAATTAGGGTTAGGAATATGTGGAAATGTGCAAATATTTCATTCATTCACTCAGAAAATATTTAGTTGGTAGAGTGAAGAGAAAAATTTATTAATATTAACTTTTACAGAAATGCCATTTAATATCTAAATCTGGAAACAAATGAAATGTCCAACAACAGTAAAAGGGTCACAATAATAATGACAGTGATTACACTGATAATATACATATGTTATATTTGTTTCAAATTATTCAAAGTTTAAATAGAAAATATTAAGCAAAAAGACTACAAGGGCTTATTTATTTTGAGAGGAAAGAGAGACAAGGGATATGCGCGTAGATGAGCACTCAGTAAGTGTTATCAGCACTATTGTTGGTTTTTTTAGTTATGAGATATAATTCTGCTTATGTTTGTGTGATCTTGTTTTTTACAATAATACAAGAAGCATGTATTATATTTTAATCAGAAAAAATATTAACTTTTCTTTAAGATTTTATTTATTTATTTTTAGAGAGAGGGGAAGGGAAGGAGAAAGAGAGAGAGAGGAACATCAATGTGTGGTTGCCTCTCGTGTGCCCCCTGCTGGGGACCTGGCCTGTAAGCCAGGCATGTGCACTGAGTCACACCAGCCAAGGCTAATTTTTCATGTAAGTCCTTTCTGGAGTTCTGTTAAACTTTATAAGATTATCTGACTCAGGTGAAAGTTGCTTAAATTTACTCTGAATCCTCTCACACCCAAACGTTACAGCTTTTAAAATAGTGATTTTTTAAATATATTGTATTGAGATTTTTCACTTTCAAATCACAATATAAAGGGCTTTAAGAAATAACTTTAAAATAATAATGTACTTTTTAACTTGTATAATCATGTATCAAGACTAGTTTTAAAAGGCAGTTGTTAAATATATTTT
>PVJD01020176.1:0-10059 GCA_004026545.1 Mormoops blainvillei
TCCAAATAAAAGGATGTAACAGTATGTGAAGAGAACTTGGTAGCTTAAGGATACCTAAACCTCGGTTCTGTCATTTCTATCTGCTCGTCTTTCCATTTGTTGGATATATTCTTGTCCCAGAATGCTGGGAGATGACCCTGTTCCTTAAATTTAGCAATTTAGAAAGGATGTTAAATGGTGCTTGCCAGCTCAAATGTAATAAATGACCTCATTTCTGGTGACATTAGCAAGGAGAAAAACTGTAAAAATGACAACCTCTTTCAGGGCCTTTCAGAAAAATCTTCATTTCTTCACAATCGGGCATATTGGAGAGCTTAACCTCCGCTACTCTGTGCTCTATCTTTAGGGGAATCCAGTTGGGAGAGTGTGAATATCCTGTGATTTTTCTTCTGAATTATCTGCCCGAGGGCTTTCTTCAACTATCTGTGGAGACTTTTGTCTTTGACCTCTATGTTATTTTAGTTTTCAGAACAACACACAGATGCTCCTAGAAAAACGATGGTTATTCAATTTGAAACAATTATATAAACAGATACCCTGACTTCTCAGTCCACTTAAATATGCTTGGAGGCTGTGGGCATATTGAAAAGATTTTTTAAGCCATTCATTGAATCCTCTCAGCCCTAAGTAAAATAGTATTATAGCATTTGGATTACTTGTGCCTAACCCCATTGTCAAGAACTGTCCAACTGCCTTGTGTCTCAAAACATGACATCATTCACTCAATATTTAAAAAATTAAAAACCAGAGGATTATAGGAAAAATGCAATTTGTGTGCCAGATTTCAAATTTAATTTTTCTTTGTAAAAAACCTAGTATATGGCCTCTTGAGACAATACCTAAGAAAATAGCTCATATTTATTGAGCCAGGCTCTGTTCTAAGATCTTCCCACTTATCGATCCATTTAATCTGTACAGCAGCCCAATGGGATAACTCTTAATGTGGTGAAACTGATACAGAGAAGTTGAAGAACTTGCTTAAGCTTTGGAATTCCCCTTAGCAATGGGATTTTAATTCAGAAAAGTCAAAAGTGGAAGAGAGTTTAGAAGTTCAAATTTTTCCCATGAATTAATTCATATTATCTTTATAATAATGCTATGAGATAGATCTATGAACTAGTCTTATTTTTATTTCTGTGTATTGCTCTTTAAAAAGAAGTCCAAAGAATGGATTGGGATTTCTGACTATCACAAAGACAAAAAATAAAATCAGCTTTAGAAGATGAAAATACAAGGTTAGGCAAAAGTAAGTTTACAGTTATGAGTACATGAAACATTTATTCTTGTATCATTATTTATTAATTATCATATTATTTATTTGTATTATAACTTTAAACCTGCTTTTGCTCACTCTCATATTAAGAGGAAGGCCAAGGAGATTTAAAAAAAATTATCAAGATATTTTCAGAACTCAGAAAAGTTGCAGGGGGACATTTTTTTTTTTTGTTTGTGTGTTGTTTTGTTTTTTTGTCTTTTTTAAAGAAAATATTGGGTTGCTCAGATAGGCCCTTTCAGAGGCCATGGACTCCGCTGTGTTGAGACTTTGGGGGTTGCTGTTTTCTGTTAGATTGTTACTTCCCTAAACAGGGTCAGCAACTGAGGAAGGGATTAGGTAATGAGGCTTCAAACTCTGGCTTTGTCCCTTAAGTTATCTGGACATGTCATTTGCCACTGGAATCTCAATTTATTCACCCGTAAAACAGGGATATACTCACACGTTTGTTGGGGGAATTTTAAGGGATAGTGCCTACAGGGACATCTGACACTTTATATGAGTGTATGCACACTCATCATCTAAGGTTGCACCCCTGCCTAGTAACTGTTCATTGAATTGGATAGCTTCCACATGGTGAACACCTATGAAGTTCTAACCATGCTACATGCTTTTCATCCCTTGTCATCTTAACCCCTCACCACTCAAAGTGTGGACTTTGGGGACTGGGACTGGCCACACCATCATCACCCAGGTTTGTCAGAAATGCCAGATCTCAAGCTCCCTGCCAATCTAATTAGTATGATCTCAACTATCCTACAAGTTAGTAATGATAATCTGCATTTCCAAAGGAAGTAAGGGAAGGGCAGAGGTGAAGTGACTTGTTCTAAACGACGTAGTCCTGGCATTGACTTTCCCATGTGTCTGGTTCCGTAGTCCCATTCTGCCATCCAACACCATCAATCCAATGTCAACTTCTAATACTTTCAGGGAAGTCCAGGAACAGTCCACTGCTTCACGGCAGTCTTGGTGGGACCATGCCAAATGGCAGGAACCGAAACTGGACTCAAGCTCCTGGGGTCAGTCACAGGTTCCGTGACTATTCCCTATTTTCCCTCCTCATTCCCTGAGCCTTTACCTCAACTGGATACCAGATTATTTCTAACTCTCCCTCTTTAGGGCCCAGTTAGCTCTTCCTCTGGCCAAGGCAAATCCTCCTCCACGGCACTTGCTTCCCATCCCTCTTCTCCCATCTGTCTAAGCCAAAAGCCTCCCCTAGTTCAGTTCCAGAAACGAACATTGTCCCATGGCCTCTGGCTGCTTAACACAGTAGCTGAGACCCTATGGGTCTCTCTAGCTCGGGAGCCAAGAGGAGTTTTTTAATAGTGAGGGCTGAGGTGTGAGGGTTGTCTATATCCTTTCAGGAAATGTCTTTCTGTCTATTAACGTAAATCCCTGTTCTACATTCTTCGCCACCCCTCATACACTCCTGTCTTTAGTATACAACTTGTCCCTATAGACCACAATTGGACATTCAGGAATGAAGTTGGTTGAGAGAATGACCATAGGTGCTGATTCAAAGTATAGTGAAGCTTTAAACCTCAAGCATATCACTTAGTGTGTGTTTGAGGTGCTCTGTTTTTGAGGTTTCCTTCTCTGGGGCTGATGGGAGTTTGCAGACGGAATTGTAGAGTCCTTTTTCTCTTCTTGCACTGGATTTGCCTCCTGACACTATATCTCTGCTTGAAGTTTCTTAGAAATTATTTTATCAACTTTATCAGTGACAAGGATCATGCTGGCAACTTTGAAGTCCACCTAATTAAATGTTAATTAATAACAACGATGCATAGATGGATTTCTACTGAATCATAGTTCCCTGTGGACTTCCACTGTGGCTTTTGTATGCTGTTCCCACGATTGTACTTTTTCAGGAACAGGAAATATTTTAAGCATGATTATAAAATTATTTTTCCTAAGAAAAGTTTTTTAAAAGATGCATGTTTTTTAAAGTTACCTAGTTCATTTGAATTCGGTCATTTTCCAACCAATAGCCAAAATGGATGGACAAGGGTATCCTCTCAGCTGCTTAGAGGAGAAGAAGAAGTAACAGGGTGTCCTGAACGTGAGGCAAATACAGAAAACAGTAATTGAGAACCAGGCTGTGTTGAAACAGGGAGAAAACTGAGCAGTATTGGTTCCTATCTGAAACTCTATTGCTGAAGAAACTGAGGCCAGAGGCTTGTCCAAGGTCACATAGTCAATTACGGCAGATCAAGGACTAGGGCCTGAGCTCATGATGCCTAATCCATTTGTGCAGGATAAACTTTTTCCATGAGGCATTCCTTTGTAAGAACTTGGGGAAATATTTGGATTTGTTTGAAGTCTTTCATACTACCTTAAAAATTCACACAAATTCTGTGTTGTATAACACACTTCACCCCTTCCTGTGATTTGAAAATAATGTATCCTAGCATTTTCCCACCACCCTTGTGGTAAAAAATGATGCTTCTAGGGTGAGCCTAGTCTCCTCATATCTCCTGAAACCCTGCCATGGATCCTGATTTCAGAAGCCTTCCAACTTGCTTCATGTGATTCCCGGTAAAGCTTTTAATGTGTCATATGCATGTCTGTGCTGTTTCCTGTAATTTTGGTGATTAATTAGGTCCATTTGGTTTGATCAGCACACAGAACTGATAACCATGTGGTGTAGATCTGAATGAATGTTGAAAGTTGGCAACTCTGCACTCATATTTCATGTCAGCCTCCTCCATCTGACAAGGAGTTTCGCACTGTCAGATGTGCACAAAGTCATAGTGGGTCTTCTCTAATCTCTGGGGAGTGGGAGCCTTGAGAAGAATTCTAAACATAGCCTCACTTCCTCTGGGCCTTTGTACATGCTGTTCCCCCACGCTGTAATGCTTTTTCCTGCTCCTTTGCCAGGCAAATATCCTACACATTCTTTCAAAAGTGCCAGATGCCATTATCTTCATCGAGTTCTCTCTATCCTTCCCCTTTAAATTAGAGTCCCCTTTCTGTGTTCCTAAAACATACTGTTGGATCTCTTTCTTGGAAACAGCCTATCTTTCCAGTAAAATTCTTTAAAGTGTGACTATGTCCTTTTTGTGTCTCCACATGGCTTGTTAACACTATTTTGTAGTAACTGTTTACTCATTCTCAGTTGATTTGAATTTCTAAGTCAGGAAAAAGCGTAATGTAGGTTGCTTTTGCCATGTGAAGAGCAAGAGAGGATGAATTTCACCTTTCCTCTCAGGAGACTTAGGAGAGTCCTCATGTTTGGGTCTTTTTTTTTTTTTTGGTGTTACATTAGCATAAACAAAAGTTTAACCCTTTATATTTCTTTCCCTGCAAGGGTTTTTCCTTTAAGCAAGCGCACTCCGAGAGACTATTTGGGATATGCTACAGTCCTAAACAGAAAGAGTAAAGAACTCTTTATGGAGTATATGTTATAGAAAGTTCTTTTTCAAAGTGATCCCTGCCTGTCTATGCCTCTGAGGGTTTGCAGGACATCTTTACCTGCCTAGCACCTTGCTGCCAGAGGGGGGTCCGAAGCTTGCTTGGTCTGGGCTACAGGGTTGAAGCCCAGTGGAGGTCAGTGGAGCTCTGTCCTATGTGATTTGACAGAGAGTCAACAAAAAGACTGGACATGACTAGGCTTAGATAGTCACTTCTTTGCAAAGCACACCTCAATTCTTGAGAGAAATAATCTGAAAGCATTTCTAATTCCATCATGAGGTACAAATAGTCTGTATTAGTCAGGGCAGGTTAACTGTGAAATCATTCATGCGCAAGTCTCCGTGACTTAATACAATCAAGTATTACTTCTGCCATCTATCACAAATGCATGTGGGACCTTGGGTATGTGTGTGGAGGGGAGGAGGGTGTTTACTGCATGCAGCCATTTCAGGACCTGGGCCCCTTCTATCAGTGGCCCTCATCATACCCTTTGACCTCAAAGCTCTTTTCTGGATCTTATACATCTGGCTGGCAGATGAGGGCCAAGGGAGCAATGGAGTATACTGCATGCACTAGAAAGGGCATACATCACTTCCACCTTCATGCCATTGGTTAGACCCCAATCATATGGTCCCAATTAACTGCAGGGGAGGGTGGGAAATGTAGTGTCGTTGTGGCCCCAAGAAGAAAAGGGAATGTGTTTGTTGATTATCGAACCACTTGACACATGGACCTTGTTGGATTTATTATTGTTATTATCAATGTTTTGCTTTTTGACCTTGATATCGATTATTAAGTAATCCTAACTGGAAAGGTTAAGTGAAGGAGATAAACAGCTTTTCCATCCCTACAGAGCCTTCCCTGATTTCTCTGCACTCCTGCCTTCTGGTTTTGCTGTGTTTCAACTCTGAATACCAGGAATACTCTGAAAAGACCTCCCTTAGGTATCTGCCTCTTTCCAATCTAATGGCAGATGACTTATATGCCCACCTCCCTAAAGGGAGGCACCACTCATGTTTATAACTCCTACCACATTGCATCTTGCCTACTGTGGACAATCACTAAAGATGTATGGAATTTATGAATGATCGGACCCTGAACTGTCTTACCCTCATTCCAACACAACGTGACACTCGTTCAGTTTCATACACATTGGGAGTCTGAAGACCCACAGCTCATGTACCCACACCAATGACAGTCCAGCCTACAGGTTAGAACCAGAAAACTAAATGACTATAAGTAACTGTAATGGATAATGCCAAATTACATATACACACATGTTCACATAATTATATATTCTTTATTTAAAAAAAGATTTTATTTATTTATTTTTAGAGAGGGGGGAAGGGAGGGAGAAAGAGAGGGCGAGAAACATCAATGTGCGGTTATTTCTTGCGTGCCCCCTGCTGGGGACCTGACCTGCAACTCAGGCATGTGCCCTGACTGGGAATTGAACCGGCAACCCTTTGCTTTGCAGTCTGGTGCTCAATCCACTGAGCCACACCAGCCAGGGCTAATTATATATTCTTCTTAAAAAATATCATATTAATGATTTTCTCATCTGAATTGGAAAAAACATGGCCTGAAATTTAATTCGTCAGTAAATGACAAATTTGTGTATGTGTTTGGATTAGATGGATGGAACCAACAGACTTCACCTATTCATCTGGGAGACTAAGAGCCAGCAGGATGTGGGGCACATGGCCCGCTGCGTTCTCTGCTATGGTAAGCCTGGACAGCATTTCTGGACAGACCGATGTTTTTAGAATAGATGAATTAATTGGTGACCACAGGCCAGATCTCTTCTGCAGATACGTATTTTCTTGGTCTGTGTAGAGTTTTAGAACCTGGAAATTTCCTCCTAATTCTCAATGACCAGTTTTTCTTAGGAAGTCAGGCTAGTCTAGAGAATCACAGGTGCTGGGTTCCCATGTGGCCACAGTCAGCCAGAGCTGAGTTGTGTCTACCCCTCTTTTGTGGGGCAAGTGTCTGCTGATGCCCTACATGTCCTCCCCCTCCCTATTGTCTTCCCTCTGGCCTGCTCTGCTTGCTAACCTGTCCTGCCAGGTTCTCGTAGATGGCTGGGCTCATGTTCTGTCCTTAGTGGCACCTTAGTGTGAAGGGCAGATCACTGATCTGAGTCAAGAGTCCTCGTAGAGGCCTGGGTTTACCGTTGACCACCAAGGGGATATTGGCAAGTCATTCAATGTCTCTGTGTCTTCAGCCTCGATTGCTCTATCCCACACCTCACACTGGCCTGTGTCAGAGAGAACTTTGGGCTGAAACCCATGCATGCTCATGTGTGGAGGGCTCTCATCTATCCTCACATCACCCATGCTAGAGTAAGTTCTACTGGTGAAATCAAAAGGGGATTTAATTTCCCCCCCTTCTTGATCTATACTAAGACCTCATACGGCAGTGAGAGAGTTGGTCCTGAGAACTTGATCAGGTCAAATGCAATAAATGCCATGTGCGGAGTATATTACAGTCAATGAACTGCTTTCACCTCTACCATTTTATTTGATGCATTGTCTCTCTGGGCCTCAGTTCCTTCTCCTGTAGAAGCACAGACCTGGCGGGTATTTACTGAGTTTGAGCTATTCCTGTACCGGGCATTGTTCTGAGCAGTTACATATATCAATTCGCTTTTTAAATTTAAACCTCACAAGATAGGTACTATTATCATCATTGTCTCTGTCTGACAGATGAGGAAACTGAGGCAGTGGGAAGGCTGAGTAATTTGCCCAAGGTCACACACTCAGTAAGAGGTAGGACCTGAACTGAACCAAGCAGATGTCTGTGAACCTAAAGATTAAGAAGTCATAGGGGTAGTGGTTAAAAACATTAAATATGAAATCAGATCATCTCAATTCTTTCTTCTGAAAAATGGGCATTTACTTACAGCACTCATCTGCTGGCTTTGTCAACACAATGCAAATAGTGCTCAGCAAAGGCTATTCTTATCAAGAGTCTGGAAATGCGTTTGCATAGAAAGGAAAGAGATGCATGGTAACTCTGGCCTCTCCCCTCCCTTCCTTCCCAGACAAGTGCCGACCAGCCCGGGAGTGCAGGTCGGGCATGTCTGGACCCCTGGCGATGGACATGGACGTGGCATTTGTGGTGGATAGTTCCCACAGCGTTGGAGCAGACGTGTACCGTGCCGCACTGAGTCTAGTGGATGCCACGCTCAACAACCTGGAGGTGGCTGCGCAGCCGAGTGCATCCTTCCATGGGGTGCGCGTGGCTCTGGTGATGCACACGACTCCAGGCTTCTGGCCGGGAGCGGGACACCCACCTGTACTTGAGGGTTTTCACCTGACCTCCTATGGCCATCGGGAACAGATGCAGAGGCACATCCGGGAGGCTGCAGGCCAGCCCCTGCAGGGAGCCACGGCCCTGGGTCACGCCCTTGAGTGGACACTAGAGAAGGTGCTCTTGGCAGCTGCCCTGCCCAGGAGGGTACAGGTTCTCTTTGCCATTGTGGCCAGTGAGACCAGCAGCTGGGACCGGGAGAAGCTCAGGACTCTATCCCTGGAGGCCAAGTGCAAGGGGATCACCCTATTTGTGCTGGCCTTGGGCCCAGGTGTGGGAACCCGTGAGCTGGCTGAGCTGGCTCAAGTGGCCAGCACCCCCACTGAGCAGCACCTGCTGCGCCTGGAGGGAATCTCAGACTCAGAGATGGACTACGCCCAGGGCTTCACGCGGGCCTTCCTGAACCTCCTAAAAAGTGAGCAGACCTTAGGCACTGGGGATGCCCTGTGTGGGCTGGGCTAGGGAGAAATATTTACACAGCCTGGCATTTGGGCAAGCGGGTGCCTACTGAACCTTCATTCTTGCTGAAGTACATGCAGCCCCACAGCCTCTGGGGAGCTCCTAGAGAGCACTCCATTTCCTGAAAACACAGAGCTCTCATTGCTCTCACACTGTGCCAAGTCCAGTGCTGTTTTCTTGTCAGCTGGTGTTTGGGAGGCCTCAGGTCTCCACCTAGCCTCTCCATTTTCTCATTTACCAAAGTAAGAATTACAGTCTCTTATTTGTGAATCCTACATTCAAATATGTGCATGGAGGGGCTTTGAAAGCACCAGTGATGTAAAAATATAAGGTATAGTTACTGCTTTTACTATTTCCCATAATCCACACTCCAGAATCCAGGAGTGTATCAGGGTGCTTCCTAAATTTTGACATGCACACACAACTCCTGGGGATCTTGTTAAAATGTGGATTCTGATTCAGTAGGTCTGAGCTGTGGCCTGAGATTCTGCCTTTTTAACAAGCTCCCAAGTGATGCTGATGCTGCTGGCTCATGGACCGCACTTTGAGAATGAGAGCATATGACGTTTATTTTTCAGGGACTTGCCAGGGAGTGGGAAAGGAGTCCAGGGTCTCCGGCCTCAGGTTGGGTGGATGAAACCATCAGTGGAGGTTAAGAGGCACAGTGATGGTGCATCTTGGCACAAATCCTTCCCCACCTCCTGCCCTAGTGTCCTCACCTCCAGTCAGAGCTAGTTGAACCAAATTCATGGGCAACCAGTGTCAAAGCTGCATCCCTTGCCTCATGATGAAGATCATGAGGATGCAGGAGTGGGTATTTTCCTGGTTGCATTTCCAGGAGTTTATCTTGAGCTTTGTCCAAAACAAGTCATGTGCAAGGTGCCTCATTGTGACCTGTGAGGCCTTCTTGCCCTCCTTGCGGAGAGACATGAGTTTCTCAGTTTATAAGTGGGTGTGACATCCTGTCACGAGCCCCTTAACACTGAAGAAATAAAAGGGAGTTTGATGGACATCTTAGAAGTATTGACACAGCATTTGTGCTTCTCCAGTTCCAAAGGTACAGAGATCGATGATTTGGTTCTAGGCCTTGTTCAGCTACCAGTGAACTGTGTGATCCTAGAACTTTAGATTCCTTATTGTTGTAGGAGATGGAGAGATTTGTAATATATGGCTGATGGCTTAGTGATTCTTTGAGGGAGAAGGCTGAATGAATCATTTTTCTAGCCTGTTTTACTTTCATTTTTTGTTTTATCATGTTAGGTTGAGTTTTATGCTTTCTTATATTCTTCTATGTTGTTATTTTACTTTATTTATATAATAGAATACATTTTATGTTTTTATTTTATTTTTCTATTTGCTTTCCTGTTTGTATTTATTTTATGCTTTGCTTGGATGTATTTTACATCTTTTTGACTTTATGTCAACAGATATTTTTGTTTTTATGTTTTGTTTTATTTATTTTGTTTTTTATTTTGCTCTCTTGTATATTTTACTTTATTTTATGCTTTGATTTTATTTTTATGTCTTAAGCTTTTTGTGTTAATGGATACAATTTTGTTTTTATGCCTTATTTTACTTTATGCTTACTTATATTTTTTACA
>PVJD01020177.1:0-10035 GCA_004026545.1 Mormoops blainvillei
GGCTGGAAAGAAGTATTCAAAGTCATGAAAAACAAGGACCTACATCCAAGATTACTCTGTGGAGCAAAGCTATTATTTAGAATAGAAGGGCAGATAAAGTGCTTCCCAGATAAGGTAAAGTTAAAGGAGTTCATCATCACCATGCCCTTATTAAATGAAATATTAAAGGGACTAATCTAAGAAAAAGAAGATCAAAACTATGAACAGTAAAATCAGAACAAACCACAACTATCAACCGCTGAACCTAAAAAAAGAAACAAAAACAAAAACAAACTAAGCAAACTGCTAGAACAGGAAAAGAATCTCAGAAGTGAAGATCACATCCAGGGTTATCGGCGGGGAGGGGGAGGGTGGAGAATAGGGAAAAAGGTACAAGAATAAGAAGCATAAATGGTAGTCACAAAATACATAGGGCGAGGTTAAGAATAGTATAGGAAAGGGAGAAGCCAAAGAACTTAGATGTATGACCCATGGACATGAACTAAGTGGGGGAATGCTGGCGGGAGAGGAAGGTACAGGGCAGAGGGGAATAAAGAGGAGGAAAAAATGGGACAACTGTAGTGGTATAATCAATAAAATATATTTTTTTAAAAAGCACACTAACATGATATTTTTTTCTGGAGTTAAGTAAGTTGATAAGCACAGTCAAAGGACAAGCGGCCCTTGCCAGGTAGCTCAGTTGGTTGGAGCATCATGCGATACACCAAGGTTGCAAGTTTGACCCCTGGTAAGGGTACATGCAAGAATCAACCAATGGGTACATAAATGGGTGAGAAAAAAGTCGATGTTCTCTCTCTCTCTCTTTCTCTCTCTCTCTCTCTCTCCCCACCACCCTGCCCTCTAAAATCAATCAATAATTTTTTTAAAAGACACCATTAAAGGAGTGAAAAGAAAAATCACAGAAAGATATTTTTAGCACATGTAATGAATAAAGATCTAGAACCCAGAATATATGTAGAACTTCTATAAAATCAGTGAGAAAAAGTAAACAAATAAATAGTGGAACTGCAACTTTAGAGAAGAGAAAATCCAGATTGTCAATAAGTGGGAAAAAATATTCCACCTTGTTATTAATCAGAAAAATTTAAATTAAGACCATAATGAGGTAACATTTTTATCCACTAGATTGGGAAAATCTAGAAATGGGAAAATACGACGTGTTGATAAGGATGTGGGTCAACAGGACCTCATACATTGCTAGTACAACTGTCTGTCGGTAAAAATCATTTTGAAGATCAATCTCAGTGTCTTATAAAACCGAAAGTCTGCAAACACCTGGTTGGTGTAGGTTAGTGGATTGAGCATTGGCCTGTGAACCGAAGGGTCACTGGTTCAATTCCGCAGTCAGGGTACATGCCAGGATTGCAGGACAGGTCCCCAGTAGGGGGCACACAAGAGGCAACCACACACTGATGTTTCTCCCCTCTCTTTCTCCCTCCCTTCCCCTCTGTCTAAAAATAAAATAAAATAAAATCTTAAAAAAAACAACAACTGGAAGTCTGCAAACTCTAAGACAAAGAGTTTCCACTTCCAGGTATACCCATGTATATCTTGGATATGTACAAAATGCACATGTATGCGACATGTACAAAGATGTATATGCACAAAAGTAACTCATGTGCATTTCTATATTATTATTTTTAAATTAACTTTATTGAGAAATACTTCACTTAGAATAAAATGCACAGCTTTTAACTGTACAGTACAATGAGTTTTAATGAATGTATGTATCTGAGCTACCTCTTCTACATTCAAAATATAGAACACTTAGATAAGTCCAGAAAATTTTTCTGTACCCCTTCATTTTCTATCAGGATAGATTAGTTTTATCCATTTGAGCATTCATAAAAACAAAATCATACAGTGTACGTTCTTTTGTGTTGGCTCTTTCCCTCAATATAATGTTTTTGAGATTTGTTTTCGAATGTATCAGCTTGTTCACTTTGGTTTTGAGAGTACCTTTATTAAAGCTGGGGACAGTGAAATAAGGAAGGGCCTAGTATAGAAGAAGCAACAGGAGACAGCCCAAGCGGAGCTGCTTTGGCTCTCTAGAAATGTCACAGGAAAGAAGTGAGCCAAGGTGGGGCTGCTGCCAGCTCACTGAAGAGTCAGAGAAAAGAGGGAGTTGGGGACAAGTTCAGGGGGTTACCCAGGACCAGTTGCTGCTTCTCATTGCTCCACTGGTTGCAAGTCTCGTGGGGACCCTTAGAGTTTAGGAGATGTGTGCCTGTGGGGGAAGACAGTGGGGGGGAGAAAAAAGCATGGGTGGGCTCCTGGGAAGGAGAGTGCACCAGTTTATTCATTTTTATTGCTAATTAATTTTCCACTGTATGAACATATCACACTTGGTGATGGTCATTGGGTTGTTGTTATTTGGGATTATTATAGATATATCTGTTCTAAATACAGGGATGGGCAAAAGTAGGCTTATAGTTGTGAGTACACAAGACATAGAGTTTATTCTTGTATTATTTTATTAATTATTGTATGGTTTTCCATATGAACAAATGTAAACCTACTTTTGCCCCACCCAGTATTCTGTACAAGTCCCTCTGTGGACATGTGTTTAAACTCAGAATGTAATTGTTGGGACATTGAGTAGATACATGCTTAAGTTTATAAAGTTGTGATACTATTTTTCAAAGTGATAATATCATTTTACACTTCCACAAGACATGGACGATATTTCCAATTATTATACTTGGTATCATCAATCTTTTTAAAAATCTTTTTCAATTACAGTTGACATTCTATATTATATTAGTCTCAGTATATGACTTGACTTTTCACTTTCTTATGGAAATCTTTGGAAAGCCAAGGATTTGGATCTTCTTGTTATTGTTTGAACTTGAAGATATAAATTATCAACAAACAGGTGCCATTTTTACTTTATAAATGAGGAAAATAACATTCATGATAGGTCTTTTTCCAAAGCTGCTCAACAGAATAAGTCTTGAAATGTGGGTTATATGATAACAATATATTTAAATCACATTGAGGAGCTGCCAAATTGTTTTCCAAAGTGACTGCACCATTTTACAATCCTACCAGCAACACATGAGGGTTCCAATTTCTGCATATTTTCACCAACACCTGTGGTTGTCTGCCTTTTTCATTTCGACTGTATAATGTGGTGTCTAACTGTGGTTTTGATTTACATACTGACATCTTTTATGTGTTTACTGGCATTTGCCTATCTGTGGAGAATTTTCTATTCAGATACTTTGCTTGTTTCAAAAATGGGTTGTTTGTGTTTTTATAGTTGAGTTGTAAGAGTTCTTTAATCATTCTGAATATAAGATATATATATATATACATCTTTTCATTTTCTTTTTTTTTAAATTTTAATCATTTATTTTTAGAGAGAGGGGAAGGGAGGGAGAAGAAAGGGAGAGAAACAACAGTGTGTGGTTTCCTCTCACGTGCCCCCAACTGCGTACCTAACCTGCATCCTAGGCATGTGCCCTGAATGGGAATTGAACCAGCAACCTTTTGGTTCGCAGGCCGGCACTCCATCCACTGAGCCACACCAGCCAGGGCTCTTTTCATTCTCTTGATAATTTTCTTTAAAGCACAAAAGTTTTTTATTTTTATAAAGTCCAATTTAGCTGTTTTCCTTTTGTTGGTGTGCTTTTGTGGTCATATCAAGAAGCCAAATCCTAACCTAAAGCCATGAAGATATCTATGAGTTTTATGACTTTTTTAAATGCATCCAAAATGTGTTTATTGGTATGCTTCCCCACTTACCTCAACTTGGGGTGCTTTTAGTGCTACTTCCTTCTGAAGAAGCATCCTCTGTAAGCCTTCCGTTTCCTCCTGTGGGCTGACAGAGGACCGTGGAGCAGCCAACACAGAAAACTACCCTCTGTGCATGGCCGATGACAGTGGTGATTTTATAGAAACCTGGGCATTTGACGTCCATGAAGTAGGAACTGGGGCTCTGTACCAGGCGCTTCTTGTGTTTCCTCTTCTCTTCCGGAGAGGGATGAAGGGGGTCCATAGCGAGAGGCATGCTGTCGTGGAAAGGCCGTCATTGCTGGAATGGGGAGTTTTATGATTTTAGCTCTTACATTTAGATCAGTTTTGAGTTCATCTTTGTATATAGTATGACATAGGGCCCCGGCTTCATATATATATATATATTTTGTATGCAATATCCAATTGTCCCAATTCCATTCATTGAAAAAATTATTTTTCACCATCAAATTTTCTTACACCCTTGTTGAAAATCAATTAGGCCATGAATGTAGTAAGTTATTCATTCTTTCCTGTGCTTCTGAATTTACATTTTATATCATTTTCTCCATCCTTACAAATTTCCCTTAGCATATCTTATTATGAAAACATTTATAAAAGCAAAACAAATGAAAGGCCACAAAATATCCATAGAGGAAAGAGTACATGAATAAAATGAGTTGTTTTCTTGCAATAGAATATTGTCTAACAGTGAAAATGAATCTACTGTAACTATATAAAAAAACACAGATAATGCATAGAAATCAGTTATTAAGAACTCTGGCTTTTATTCCATATGCAATAATTGATCACAGTGTTTTGAGCAGAAGAATAATATTATCTGACTTACATTTTAACAGTATTCTTCTGGGTGCTTGCTGCATTGAGGATAGACTGTGGGATGTGAGGGGCATGGACAGGAGTTCGCAGATCCACTGTGAGGCTACTGCAATAATTCAGACCATGTATGACAGCGTATATTGGGCCAAGAAGGTGGTAGTAGGAATGGTGAAAAGTGTTAACTCTGGATTGCGTTGTACAACTGACAAAATTCTAGGGGTGTCAGTGAGAGATGAGTCAAGTACGTATTACAATGGCAGGACAAGGACTCAATTTTAAACTATATTTTATTTTTTAAGAAGTTTTTATTTATTTATTTTTAGAGAGGGGGAGGGAGGGAGAGAAATATTAATGTGTGGTTGCCTCTCACACTCCCCCAACCAGGAACCTGGCCTACAAACCTGGCATGTGCCCTGGTTGGGAATCAAACTGGTGACCCTTTGGTTCTCAGGCTGGCACTCAGTCCACTGAGCCACACCAGCCAGGGCTTAAACTATATTTTAAAAAAACAACACAAACACATAGACACAGGCAATAGTATAATGATAGCCAGAGGGAAAGGAGGGTAGGGGAGGTGAAAGAGGGCAAAGGTAGTAAATGAGGATGGAAAGAGGCTTTACTTTGGGCGATGGGCACATGATGCAGTGTGCAAATGATGTTTGTTGAGTTGTACACTTGAAATCTGCATGGTTTTGTTAACCAATGTCACTCCAATAAATTCCAAGTAAAAATATAATTAATTAATTAAACAGCACTGTTGATATAATGATATTGCAAGAATTGTGAAGCATAGTAAGTGAAAGGAGTCAGTGACCTCAATTTTTTTAGCCTGAACAAGTGGAAGAATAAAGCCACATTGTTGTCTGTACTCATCTTTTTCTTTTTTTAAAATTTATTGGTTTTAGACAGAGAGAAAAAAGGAGAGAAACATTGATTTGTTGTTCCACTTAATTATGCATTTGTTGGTTTATAATTGCCTATGCCCTGACCAGGGATTAAACCCACAATGTTGGCATTTTGGACAATTTTTTAACCAACTGAGCTACCCAGCCAACACTACCTGTGCTTATATGTTTAAAATATTTTATACTACACAAATAGTGAGAGAAATAACTTTTAAAAATAAAAATTACAAATATGAATTAAACTATTAATGGAAATATTTGGAGATTTTCAAAGTTAGAATAATATTCAAGGAATGAGATACCAGAAAACACTGGCGAGAGTATCTCAAAGATAAAGATTAAATGTACTTTAAATTTTTTCCATAAACTTTAGTATTACAAAAATTATGTATGAATAACAGTGCTTTTATCTGCTTTAAATAATGTTTAAACATTTTAAAGTATATTTTATTGATTATGCTATTACAGTTGTCCCAATTTTTCCCTCTTTGACCCCTCCACCCGGTACCCCCCATTTCCTCCAGCAATCCACCCTCCTTAGTTCATGTCCATGGATCATGCGTATAAGTTCTTTGGTTTCTCTATTTCCTATACTATTCTATACCTCCCCTGTCTATTTTTTTCTTTTTTTATATTTTATTTATAGACAGAGGGGAAGGGAGGGAGAAAGAGAGGGAGAGAAACATCAATGTGTGGTTGCGTCTCGCACACCCCCTACTGGGGACCTGGTCCGCAACCCAGGCACGTGCCCTGACTGGGGAATCGAACTGGCAACCCATTGGTTCACAGGCCGACGCTCAATCCACTGAGCTACACCAGCTAGGGCTATTTTGTACCTACCAATTATGTTTCTTATTCCCTGTACCTTTTCTCCCAATTTGCCCCTTCCCCTTTCCAGCTGATAACCTTCCAAATGATCTCCATATCTGTGATTCTGTTCCTGTTCTAGTTGTTTACTTAGTTTGTTTTGCTTTTGTTTTTTAGATTTAGTTGTTGACAGTTGTGAGTTTGTTGTTTTAGTGTTCATAGATTTGATCTTCTTTTTCTTAAATAAGTTCCTCTAACACTTCATGTAATAATGGCTTGGTGATGGTGAATTCCTTTAGCTTTACCTTGTTTGGGAAACACTTTATCTGCCCTTCTGTTCTAAATGATAGCTTTACTGAATAGAGTAATCTTGGTTGTTGGTCTTTGCTTTTCATCACTTTGAATACTTCTTGCCAGTCCCCATTTCTTGCCTGAAAAGTTTTTTTTGAGAAACCAGCTGATAGTCTCATGGGAGCTCCTTTGTAGGTAAATCTCTGCTTTTCTTTTGATGCTTTTAAGATTCTCTCTTTATCTTTAACCTTTGACATTTTAACTATGATGTGTTTTGGTAAGGCTCTCTTTGGGTCAAACTTGTTTGGGATTCTCTGTGCTTCCTAGACTTGCATGTCTATTTCCTTTGCCAAATTAGGGGAGTTTTCTTTCATTATTTTTTCAAATAAGTTTTCAATTTCTTGCTTTTTCTCTTCTTCTGACATCATGATTTGGATGTTGGCACTTTTGGAGATGTCCCAGAGTCTTCTTATACTCTCTCATTTTTTTTTTTTTGAATTCTTGTTTCTTTTTTTGTTCTGGTTGGAAGTTTATTTCTTCCTTATGTTCCAAATCATTGATTTGAATCCTTGCATCCTTCCCTTCACTGTTGGTTCCCTGTGGATTTTTCTTTATTTTACTTAGTGTAACCTTCATTTCTTCCCTTATGTTTTTGCCATACTCAATGAATTCTCTGAGCATGCTGATCACCAGTGTTTTGAACTCTGCATCTGATAGGCTGGCTATCTCTGTTTCATTTAGTTCTTTTCTGAGGTTTTGTTCAGTTCTTTCATTTGGGCCTAATTTCTTTGTCTCCTCAATTTGGCAGCCTCCCTATGTTTATTTCTGTGTATTATGTAGACTGCTTTGAACCCCTATCTTAGTGCACCTGTTAAGTTTTATGGGGCAAAGCCTTAGGTATTTGCCAGGATGTGGCAATGCACTTTGCAGCTTTGTAGCTCTGAGTATGGGGAGGGGTCGGATAGGGGACAATGCCATTTTCTAGCTTCTGGAGGTTTGCCCAGCACTTGCCCTGTTTCCAGGCACTTCCTCCACTTCCTGTATGTGACTGGTGCCCTTCTTCCTATTGCCCTGGTGGTGATTCCCAGAGTCGATGGGTTTGCTTATGTTCAAAGTCCAGGTGGGCCCTTTAAATGGACTCTACTGAAAAACCAGCAGTTTCATCTGCTGCACCATCCCTCCTGGTTTTTACAGCCAGCAGTTATGAGGCTTTACCTTCTCTGTGCTGGAACCCTGGGCTGTGAGGTATGGCCTTTGGCTGGGGTCGCTCACTCCTAAGGTACTCCTCCTGATTTTTATCCACCACATGCGAATGTGGGAACCTGTTTCACTGTTGCCTCCATCTCTTCACATCATACCCTACCCTCTCTGCCCTGACTCACGTCTCCACCCCTCCTACCCATCTGGATGAATATAGCTTCTTTAAATTCTTGGTTGTTGGATTTCCATACAGTTTGATTTTCTTGCAGTTCTGGGTGTTTTCTGCTTTGAGGTTAGTTGTAATTCTGCTTGTTGTTGTGCGAGGAGGTGAAGCACATCTACCTGTGCCTCCACCTTTCTGGATGGTGTGCAAATTAAGATTATGTACATGTATGTGTACTTATTTCCTTGATAGGTAGCACGAGCCAGACTCATTACTGAAGAGTCTGAGACACCCTGCTTTAAATTTTTTATTGGTGCATGTTCAGTACCTAGAAAAAGGGCACATAATATGTACTCAGTAGACATTTGTTGAATGAATGAACAAAGAGAGCCTTATTTAATCTTTGGGCCCAATTCTCTACTTATTATTTAAACTCCACTACTGCTATTTTAATGCTGTTCTTCTGCATGATGAGAATCAAGAGACAGCAATACTTGTATCTTTATTATCAGAGTAAATTTCAGTTATTACTAAACCAATCTAAAGAACTCTAAAGAAAGAAAATTCAGAGATGAATTTTCTAAAAGAGGTATTTTAATCTGTGTAATATGACCAAGTTATATTAAGAAATTCAGAAGAGTTCCTCAAATACATTTTGTTATACATATCTTGGAATGGGTCTACTTATAAGAGGTTACAAAAAATAAGACTACCTCTGAGATAGAAGATAAAGCAGCTTATCTTTGCAGGGTAGGATTCTACGTTGGTACATTTATCATTCTTACTCAGTGATAGTAAAGCTAACTCTATTAACACAGCGTTTATTCAAGTGCAGTTAGCATACCACTGGGGGTTCACATGGTTAGTTGATGGCACACAGACACACCTTTCTTAAACAAAAAAATCTGCAATTCCATGGATATTAATGCTTAGGACTAGTAGGTATTACAATAAAAAAAAATGAGTCAACTTAAAATTACTTTTAAAACAATAGCCCAGCTCCATGGCTGAAGTGGCTCAGTGGATTGAGTGCCAGCCTGTGAACCAAAGGGTCACCAGCTCAATTCCCAGTCAGGACACATGCCTGGGTTGCAGGCCAGGTCCCCAGTAGGGGGCACATGAGAGGCAACCACACAACGATGTTTCTCACCCCCCCCCCCTTTTCCCTCCCTTCTCCTCTCCCAAAAATAAATAAATAAAATCTTTAAAAAATAAAATAAAATAAAACAATATCCCAATTGGTAGATAACATTGCAAAAATTGTGAAGATTTTAGGTGAAGAACTGAAGCTTTAGAAATATTAGGTTAAAGAAATAAGGAAGGATACAAAGTACATTGTATGCCATTAATAAGTTGTTCATTTGATGAGATTCAGAAAGGAAATTGTGACCCTGGGCAGATACTACTTCTAAACAATCCATGGACAATGATGATCATTTATTTCAGACCCATTCTTTGACAGTTCCAGACTACTTTTGTTTACTTGGCTAAAACTTAACACTTTGGTTCCTGATAATTTCCATGCCCATAAGATACAGATCATCAATCACCCCCAACCTCACTTCTCTCCTAATCTCATCTCGCAAGACCCTAAGCCAGTTCAAAGTTTCAGGCCCAGTGTTGGTCTAAGAAGGGATTTGGGGAATTTCAATTCTGCTTGACTCTGTCTTTTTTTTTAAAGATTTTATTTATTTACTTTTAGAGAGAAGGGAAAAGAGGGGGAAAGAGATGGAGAGAAACATCAATTTGTGAGAGATACATTGATTGGTTCCTTCTTGCATGCCCCCAACTGGGGACCCAGCCTACAACCCAGGCGTGTGCCCCGACTAAGAATTAAAATAGTGAACTCTCAGTTCTTAGGCCGGTGCTCAATCCACTGAGCCACAGCAGCCGGAGCTGATTCTGTCTTTTTAAAAGAGTTTTTGGCCCTGACTGGGCCTCAGTTGTTTGGATATTGTCCTGCAAAGCAAAGTGTTGTCCCAGGTCAGGGTATGTACAACAGGCAACCGATTGATGTTTCTCTCACACATCGATGTTTCTTTTCCTCTCTTTCTCCTTCCCTTCCCCTTTCTCCAAAACTAAATAAATAAAATC
>PVJD01020178.1:0-10050 GCA_004026545.1 Mormoops blainvillei
AGTTGTTTGCTTAGTTTGTTTTTGCTTTTGTTTTTTTAGGTTCAGTTGTTGATAGTTGTGAATTTGTTGTCATTTTACTGTTTATAGTTTTGGTCGTCGTCTTTTTCTTAGTCCCTTTAACATTCCATTTAATAAGGGCTTGGTGATGATGAACTCCTTTAACTTTACTTCATCTGGGAAGCACTTTATCTGCCCTTCCTTTCTAAAGGATAGCTTTGCCGGATAGAGTATTCTTAGATGTAGGCCCTTGCCTTTCATGACGTTGAATTACTTCTTTCCAGCCCCTTCTTGCCTGTAAGGTTTCTTTTGAGAAATCAGCTGCTAGTCTTATGGGAACTCTTGTGTAGGTAACTGTCTCCTTTTCTCTCGCTGCTTTCAAGATTCTCTCCTTATGTTTAATCTTGGGTAATGTAATTATGAGGTGCCTTGGTGTGTGCTTGCTTGGGTCCAACTTCTTTGGGACTCTGAGCTTCCTGGACTTCCTGGAAGTCTGTTTCCTTTGCCAGGTTGGGGAAGTTCTTCTTCATTATTTTTTCAAATCAGTTTTCAATGTCTTACTCTTCCTCCTCCCCTTCTGGCACCCCTATGATTCGGATGTTGGAACGTTTAACATTGTCCCGGAGCCTCTCCTCATTTTTTTGAATTTTTGTTTCTTCATTCTGTTCTGGTTGGATGTTTTATTTCCTCTTTTTGTTCCAAATTGTTGATTTGAGTCCTGGCTTCCTTCCCTTCACTGTGGCTCCCTGTATGATTTTCTTTATTTCGCTTTGCATAACCTTCACCTTTTCCCCCATTCTGCGACCATACTCAACCATTTCTGTGAGCATCCAGATTACCAGTGTTTTGAACTGTGCATCTGTTAGGTTGGCCCTCTCTCCATCACTTACTTTTGTTTTTGGAGCTTTGATCTGTTCTTTTGTTTAGGCTTTTTTTTTTTTTTTTTGTCTCAGTGCACCTATTATGTTGTGAGGGGCAGAGCTTTAGGTTTTCTCCAGGGCTGCGCAACCCATGTCACTGCCTTGTGGCACCATGTTTGGGGGAGGGGTCTAAGAGGGAACAACGCCACTTGCATGGCTCTTGCCCAGCTCTCAGTCCCTTCCCCTGCTACCCACAAGCAAATTGGGCCCTTCTGGTGCTGATTCCCAGGTGGGTGGGTTTTTGTACATTCTAGGACCCTGTGGGTCTCTCCACCAAACTCTCCTGTGAGATTCGCAGTTTCTCCTACCGCTGCCACCCTCACAGGTTTTTACTGGTAGATTTTGAGGTTTTCTTTCTTTTCCTGGCTGGAACCCTGGGTTGCATGGTCTCTCTCACTCCCCAGTTGTTCCTCCCAGTTTATCTGCACACAAATGTGGAACCACCTGGTCTGCCAGCCACTGCCTTACCCACCCCGGGCTGCCAGCTGCAGCCTTGCCATGCGTCCTCTCCGCCCCGGCTGCCCATCTCCACCCTCCTACCAGCCTGGATGAATGTTTCGTCTTTTAACTCCTTGGTTGTCAGACTTCCATACAGTTCAGTTTTCTGGCAGTTCTGGTAATTTTTTTTTTTAATTTGTCGTAGACCTTTTAATTATATGAGGAGACAAAGTGTATCTACCTACCCTCCATCTTGGCTGGAAGTTTGAAAATTCTTTAAGAACATCTTTTTCAGGATCAGGGTTTGATTTAGGACCTCAAAAATATTTTTTGATTTCCAAGTTCTTTATTAAGGACATAACCAAGAATAATGTAAATGCTAGCCTTAGTATATAAATACAGTTCCTTTTTTTATTTAATAATTTTTTATTGTATTTTTTCTGTTACCACTTAGTAGTTAACCCAAAGTGGTGTTTTCCCCTCTGATAAGTCTGAGAGGGCCTGTGAATAACAACTGAGGGATAGAAACCGCTCAGGAGATTGGTGTTTGTTTTGTTTCCCTTCCCTACACTTGCTGGCCCGTCCCCCTCTTTTTTGGTTATCAGGAGAAGCAGACCTGCCCCTGTCATCTGTTCACTTCTCTTACCCACTCCCTGCAGAGCCAGGAGTAGGCAGCAAGGATGGGGGAAGATGCTCGTCTTTCTGCCTCAGCTCCCACCCCACTCTTTGGACATCTCCCACTTCTGCCTCGAGTCTTTGCCCTGGCAGTTCTTCAGCCTTGAACCTCTGACCCATCAGCAGAATATCTAGTGTTTGAAAATCACTTCAGTGTATAACCTTGGCCAAATTTTCTAAACTCCTTCATGGGTTATTTCTTCAGTTTTTAAGTGTGGCTAATAACCCACTAACAGGAAGACTTCAAAGAAGGAAGCATCCCAGCCTGAACCGGGAGAAGAAGTCTGAGTGAGACCCAGTAAGGAGGACCAGATCCGAACCCGTTCTGTCCCTTGTCCACACCGATAGAAACCTGACCTCTTCTTCAGGGAGGAGGACCTAGAGACTGATATTTGACCACTGGACGGTCATTTATTGATTTATTTTATTAAGTATATAGTAAGGTGTATAGCTCTCTTGTTCAAACAAAGCCAAGCAAAATGGCTGTGGAGATTGATGTCCTGTAGCAGCAAATCGTTCCTGACCGTAGCGGCTCTGCCTCCCTACACCTTCCTCTTCACCCAGGAAAATCCTCATTTTAATACCCCATTCCCATCCCTGTTGTTCAGATCAGGGAGGCAGGAGCAATTACAACAATGTGAAGTGGAATCATGGTTTCCCAAAGGCGTGTTGTTGTGAGCACAGCCAGGTTCTGGGATGCCATAAAGTCCAATTATATAGTCCAAAGAGCGTTCAGAAATCTTAGTCACCCTTTTATTTAATAGCTGGACCTTAAGCCCATGAGAGGAAATTGTCAGTGATATCTTGGCCCCCATGCCACTAACATACCAGGGCCCTCTGTGTGCATATATATCAATTTCACAATGTCTACTGATTTTTATGTATAAAATGTATAAACTACTAATCTGAGCCTCACCACTGGTGTTGCTTGACACAGTCTCAGCATTCAAGTAGTTGTGCCAGAGACCCTGACCCATTAGCCCTTTGGGGGTTCAGAGACGCAAGGTGGTCACCCTGGGCCCTGAGCGGCATCTTCTCCCAGGGTGCAGTATAAGTGTTATCTTCTCCTGTATGTGCTTTGAGGTGATAAGGGTTAGGAGAGGTGGTCCAAACCATCTTCACAGCAAGCCTCTGAGACAGAAAAAATGGTATCCCTAAATAGGTCCTGTCATTTGGCTTTTGTTAGTCCTGGCAGTGTAACATTAATTTACAACAAATGTAAATTAATTTGCAGAAATGCATCCTGGATTTTAGGGACCTAAATTTTAAGTAACGTTTTACAGAACAACTTGCTTATAACTTGAAGACACCCCACGTTATGTGTCTTGTTAACTTTATCCATCCATGACATGGTTTGTGTCAGAGTGTTAAGCAGCCAAAGCTGTGTGAAACATGCAGTCTCTATACCCCAGCTGTAGAAGTCAGGGTTTGGCATTACAGTGATCCACTTTACTCTCACAGATTACATTTTGTCTAAAAAGAGTTGTTTCCTGTGATAGAAACGAATGCACAAGTACATTTGGACAGAAAACCTCAGCTTGCCCTGTTGGTAAAGTATACAGTCTAAGGTTCCGTGGAAGGAGTCCCCGGATGGGTGTGGCTGGTTAATCTGCTGCACGGCTGAGCACATGGGGTGCTCCCCCTTTCCAGCTGCACAGAGGCAGCCTTTGAACCCTAGGAAAGAGCTGTCTCTTTGTGGCATGCCTGTGCTAAGAATTAATACATCACATTTAGAGAAGAACCTTAGTATGTCCAAGACTTGAGAAGCTTTATTATGACCAGTTTTTGGATTAGACATTCAATCACATTGCAGGTTTTAATTGAGCTGATACATGAAAAGCAAATGAAGCCATTTGAAGTGCTTAATGATTGTTAGTGCTTCTTTATATTTGGTTAATACTTTATTCTCTCAGTTTCACACTGCCAACTGATTCTAACAAAACTTAATAACAGCATTTTTGTCAGTACTTTACAGACAAAATGCTTTCCTATGCATTCTGTCCTTCTGCCTCACAAGGAACTTATGAGTAGATTTAAATGCAGATGATGAATATATAGTTCAGGAGGTTAAATAACTTGCTTCAAGTCACTTAGCCTTTAAATGGAGGGTCTGAGCCCTGAATTCCACTGCACTTTGTCTGTATCTGTCATATTTTTTTCACTCCATGTCATCTCAGTTTAAATTGCATTAAGCATTAATTTTTACTTTGTTAGAGAGGGGGATTAGAACATGGTATTAGCATCATAACATGATAAACAGAAAAAAATGTATGTGGGTTTGGAAGAAGATTATTTTAGTTGACTTTACTGAAAACCATGTTTGATTTCAACGTCTAAGGACCATCCTAGAAAACCTCGTTGCTGTTAGGGACACATGCCTGTCGTGACCCACAGCACTGCCCAAGAACACTTTTGTACGTGACTTCTGTGTTTATAGTCAGTTTGTCCCCAAATCAACCATCTGGAGGGTGGAGACACTGTTATAGTTCAGTAACTCCTTCCTGTGCCTTGTTAAATTGTGGTTGGCATATAATGTGTTAAGTGTGTGTGTGTGTGTGTGTTTTGACTAACTGACAGAATGGTTTGTGAGTCTTAATTTTTGTCATTGCAAATTTTTCTGTATTCAACCATTTTATTAACTTTAAAAATGATTAAGAATATTTTAAAACCATTTCCTGTGAAAAAGCTGCTTGTGCCTTATTTGAAAGTATTACCAATTAAACTCTTGTATGGCCTGTAATGTTGTTAAGGTTTATGTTTCCTATTTTCTTGATTGAGTTCGGATTAGGCAGCTCTTAAGGGAACATTTATATACTGTTTGTCATTCATTTATGGGAAAAACATCCATGGACAAGTTTGATAATGTTTGCAGGAAATTAACTTTTTCCTTCAGATTAAAAAAAGGCTTATAAACATTTACACAGTCATAGTTAGACTCATACTTTTAGCTATATTTTTAATGAACAAGAAGAGCTACTTGATTTAATTCTATGTAGAATACTGCTTTCAGTCTGTAGATTACAAACCCGTTGGAGAGTCATGAAATCAATTTGGTGGATGGGAATCAGCATTTTTTTAATAGAATGGAATGGAATATATTAGTCTGGACTAAGCTAGACTGATTGGAAAATATCAGTGTGTTGTGTGTAGTCATATATACTTAATTACTTATGTTTAAATATGATAAAAAATGACATTGATTTAGAGGAGTCTTTGGTGGTTAGTACACTAGAGGTGAGGTTATTTTTCCTCATTGAAAAAATGAAGTTCTTTGAAAATTGTTGATCTAACACACATTAACCAGTTGTTCAAAGATAGCTGTACATAAAGTACCTGTTATATAAATACACAGTGGTACCTCAGTACTCATCATTAATTTGATCCAGAACTCCTGATGAGTGCCAACACCAATGAGTGCCAGCACCAATGAGTGCCACACGATGAAGCATTTTCTCTCGTGGGGTGGCATCGTGACTCATGCAAGTTCTAGCAAGTGCGTCTTGAGCATGCGCTGAGTACTGAAACATTTTTTTCTCATCAAAATGTGATGAATACAGGGTTTGATGAGTTCTGAAGCCCACAAGTACTAAGGTATGAATACTTTTCCATAGTGCAGTGTAATGAGACCGTACAAAACTAATTTCAAGGAACAATGATAAGCATGTCTTCATTTAACCTGAAATTCCAGGCTGATTAGGACTGTCCCAGAGAGACCCAGTGAGACTGTAACCTACTAACAGCACCAGATGGAACTGGTGTGGTGATGAAGTATGGGCAGCTTCTGTTTGTGGGCCTCCTGCAGGTTTCTTCTCCGTAGAACTACTGCTGAGCTGTGGGGACTTGGTTACAGTTTTCGTTTTTCTAAAATGAGAATAATAATGGTATATACCTTATCAGATTGTTGAGAGGACTGACCGAATTAAAATATATAAAGTCTTTAGAATAGGCACTAACAAAAAATAAGCACTAAGGAATTTTAATGTAAAACCATACTGCCTAAATGAGGAACACAAGAATAAATGAGAAAAGGCAAGAATAGATACATAGGTACACAGTTTGTGTAACTTTTCAGGGAGCTTATATTTCAAGAAACGTCTGTCACAGCCCTTCAGTGAAAGATCCAAGACTCCAGAACCTATACACGGAAAAGATGGGAGCATGTGAAAAGTGATTTAAGCTGACCTCCTCCTTTTTAAATGTTGTGGCTGTCAGTTAAGGAAGACTTCAGCTTTACTCCTGAATTTAGACAGAAACTTGGCACTATTAATTTAAGATACTTTTGTCACTTGCATTTGAAACCTTTCATTGTTGCTGGTACAGTGACTCTTTAGCACGAGAAAATTGAGTTCTAGACCAGAACGTGCTTTATGTTCACAGCTCTGGAAACTTTATAGCTCATGATTTGTAGTCCAGCGGTTGGTGATTTTAGTAGAAATCTCCACCCCCTCCCCCCGAAAATTCATATCTGAAAATTCCAACAGTCATCACCCCCTCCACCATCGTCAGTCAAATGCTAATTGCATATCCTCCCACTCATCTTCCCAGATTAGTCTTCCTGAGCCACAGTCCAAATACATCACTTCTGCATCTCAAATTCTCTCTCAGAGTTAAGGCTCTGCACACTCTGGCTCATTCCTACTGCCCTGTCTTTATCTCCTACTTTGACTTTTTTCTGTGAATGTCTTACACTTTGTCCCCTCAGAACTTTGCTTTCATTATACAAAGAACTGCTCTTCACTGTCTTCTTATAAACTGTGGCGTCAGACCCATCACTCTGGCGAACCCATCTTTAACTATGACATTGTCTCCTTGAGGCCTTTCCCGTTTCATTTAATCCTTCACTGCCACACCCCCCCCCCACCCCTAAACTAGATGTGCTGTCTTCTGCCACTGAACTCCTAGGGCATTGCTAGGCTTCCTTGTGCCTTTTTTCTCTTGGAGCCCTTAAATCAGTCTGTCTTTGAATACACCCAGTAATAACACTCTCATCTTTGCACTATTTGACTGTTATTTATTGTTGTGGGGTTTTTTCTTTTTTATATTCCTCACAAGGCCTAGCTTCATGCCCTGCACCTAACAGTCATTTACCTTGAGGGGTAGCAAACATTTACTCAACATTTACTATGTAACAGAGACTGATTTGCATACTCAGGTAATGTCATAATTACCCCATGGTAGGTCCTGTAGATAGTAGATAGAGCCTAGCTACAAATAAAGATGCTAAACCTTATGCTAGATGATACGTAATTTGTCCACGGTTGCTGAGCTGTGAAGTAGCAGATCCAGGACTCAACCCCGTGGGCCTTACCTCACAGCCCCTGTTCTTAATTATTATGAATGTTGAATTGAATTTTATAGACCTTATTAGTAATCCATACAAGGATAAGTGAGACTCCCTGGTCTAAATGATTAAATGCACTAAACATATTTTTAGATTTTCAGTGGAAAGGTATTCTTAGGGACTTTTGAGTAAACCAGGGAACTGCTACTCTTCCAAGGAACTTTGAAAGTCCCTGCATACCAACAAAAATGTCATCAATCTTTTGACCTTTCTCTATATTTTTGGGACAAGGGAAGAATTCCCCAGTACCCTTAATATTTCCTCCTAGATTCAGAGTTGTTGGCTCTAACCACTGAAATTCTCTTGGCTTTGACACTACTGTCATGAAGGTGGCGACCTGCTAGTGCTTGAACCAAAGGTCATGTGGTCATGCATTTTTATTTTCTTTTTTTTTCCCTCATTTACTGTTTCAAATAAAGGTTGCATAAACAAAATGGTCAACGTCCCATTTTTTTTTTTTCTGTACTCATTTTGTGATATATGACATCAGTGAAAGTACAGGAGCCCTGCCTACTTGCTTTAGGTTTTTGCTTCTCACAAATAAAAATGGTAAAGAAAAAAGGGTAACTGTTGAAGAAGACTGAGCCAGACGTAGGGTGGTGTGTAGTTTGCAAATGTGATTCCGCACCAAATAAAGCTGCTGATGTGGTAGTACCATAATAGAACATGAATCTGAGTGTTCTAGGGACAAGAAGGGGAGATGAGGAAGTCGGATTGAGGGACTCTGTGTGCCTCTTTCCCATGCATGACAGGATCTAGTGTCTGCCGAAGCAGAAGGTGGTAGAGAACAAGGAGGAGATCTTTCCTCAGTAGTTCTGTTCCTACAACTGTGCAACTGATTTCACATGAAGAAAAATCAAAGAGGACTATGAGGTGGGGATATCATGGACTGAAATGAGAAATATAGCTTGATAGTTGTGAGCTAAGGGAGCTGTTTAGGTGTGATTGCAGAGTATGAAGTCAATTTAAATGTAGGTAAACCAAAGAACAAAAAAATACGCATTACATCAAAAAATTTAAATGGTGTTGATTAGTGTGTTTAGGAAACAGTTAACTTAGAGACCAGTTATTCATGCTTAAATACTCTTTTTTATTGGGTTGGCCAAAAAGTCTGTTTAGTTTTTTTCCATAAAATGAAAGACACATTTTTCATTTTCATCAATAACTTTATTGATTTGGAACCTAATTGTATTTCTAAAACACTCTATGGCATTTAAAATTCAGCTTGCATATATATTTTCAGTAACACATCTGTTGTACAAAGCAGAATAGAATTGAAATTGATTAATCCCACTTTTGGATAGGTGGAGTGATTTAAATCCAATCACTGTATGGATGACTTGAACTAAGTTATTAATCATTCTATTACTCTTTTTCTCTGTATGTGAGATGATGTTATTGTTGATTATGGTGCATGTTCTTCACACTTTAGAACTAGAAGAGCTTTTGGTTGTAGAGCTTGCATAATTTAAAGCAAATGAAACTTGATATTTCAGATAATTTTGTTAGCACAGCAGAAAGCTGAACAATAATTTGGTTATTTCATTCTCAGAAGGTAATTGAAGCAGATGTTGGTGGTGAGGTCATTGGGGACTGGGCCATCTCCCTTTCAATGGCTGTGTCATTTTTTTAAGGGGGTGATTATCTTTTACTCTCCTAAATCAACTGCTTTCACTAGATAATGTGAGAAATATTTTTTACCACAACTGAGCTATTACATAATCGGGATTTGGGGGATTCTTTCTTTTTGTTTTTTTAAAAATAGTTTTATTTATTTATTTTTAGAGAGGGGAAGGGAGGGAGAAAGAGAGGGATAGACACATCAGTGTGTGGTTGCCCCTCATGCACCCCCTACTGGGAACCTGGCCCACAACACAGGCATATGCCCTGACTGGGAATCGAACTGGCAACGCTTTGGTCCACAGGCCGGCATTCAATCCACTGAACCACACCAGTCAGGGCTGGGGTTTCTTTTTTAATAAGAGTAGATATATTTTAAATGTAAAAACGAGTTATAGGTATATACATATATATGCAAATACATAACTTTTATAAGAGTATGGGTTTTTTAAATATAAAAATTATAAACACACACATATATCTTTTATCTTTAAGTGCAATTTGTACTTTCCTAAGTCATTGGAAGCTTATAAGATAATTGAGTTATGAACCTAATATATATAATGTATACCTTCTTCCTGTTTATTTTTTAATATGTTTTATTGATTAAGCTATTACAGTTGTCCCATTTTTTTCTCCCCTTTATACCCCTCCACCCTGCACCCCCCAACCCTTCCCCCGCTTACTTCATGTCTCTGGGTCGTACATATAAGTTCTTTGGCTTCCCCTTTCCCATGCTATTCTTAACCTCCTCCTGTCTATTTTGTACCTACCATTTATGCTTCTTATTCCCTGTACCTTTTCCCACATTCTCTCCCTTCCCACTCTCCCTCCCCACTGATAACCCTCCATGTGATCTCCATTTCTGTGATTCTGTTCCTGTTCTAGTTGTTTGCTTAGTTTGTTTTTGCTTTTGTTTTTTTAGGTTCAGTTGTTGATAGTTGTGAATTTGTTGTCATTTTACTGTTTATAGTTTTGGTCGTCGTCTTTTTCTTAGTCCCTTTAACATTCCATTTAATAAGGGCTTGGTGATGATGAACTCCTTTAACTTTACTTCAT